>WEIS01058273.1:1703-21424 GCA_013389965.1 Todus mexicanus
CTAAAGCAGGTTGCTCAAGGCCTCATCCAGCCAATAGAAGTCATCATTTCCACAAGCAGAAACCATCTCTGAAAATCCCCTGTTAACTTCAGAAAGCCCAGTTAAAAGAGACCCAGCTGAGAATGAAAGTCGCTGATCAGAGAATCAGTTCCATCCTAGCTCAAACCACAACACTCCACCAGCCCCAGCATCCCTTAATACATCCCACATCAGCCTCTGGGAGAACAGGTCACCCCGAGCTCCAATCCATCTGTCCCCACTATTATTATTCTTATATTACCATCATTTCCCCCACTTCAAGCCACCTTCATCCCTTCCCAACATCTCCCGTGGCAGCGGGTCCCTCGCTCGGCGTCCCGCAGGCATCGTCTCGTGCAAATCTCTTTAGCTCTTTTTTCAGCTTTCAAAAAAAATAAAATAGAATCAAAACCCCCACAAAAATAAACCACCCAAACCAAAAACTTGCGGCAGATCATATCAAAGGCTTCATCACATTCCCATTGTCCTGGGCTCACCACATAATCCAAAGGGTTTCAAAAGAAAACCGCTACCTGCTGATAGCCGGAGCGGCTGCCAGTTCCCAGATGTCTGCCTTTTGTTGTCTCTAACTGGGGGAGTCCAAACCAAGGACGATTCGGATCCCGCGGAACAAGACGCGCCGCGGATCGATTCGTCTCAAAAAAAGCTTCTGTTTTTTTTTCCTTTTTAAGGGTGTCTGCGCGGAAATTTTGTTGTAGGGGGATGATTGGCCCTCTTGAATTGCAACCTGTACTTAGACTGGAAATTCAAATAATGCGCCCTGCTTTGCATGTCAAAAAGGCCCCTCCGTGTTTATGGAATGGCTTTTGAGGCGCAATTACAGTTCTTTGTCTCTGGGACGCACAACATGTAATTGGGTCAACATTGTTAATGAGCTAGTCGCGTTCTTGTTAATGAGCTAGCAGCGCTCGGCTCGGCGTTTCATCCCCAGCAGGCAGCGAAGACAGGGTGTTAAGATAGATAATTATGGTAATGTTACCAATACCCACAGACCAAAGAAGTCATTAAAAATATTAAACAAAGAGGTTAAGTGAGACGATTGCGTGGGGCGAACTCGGGGAGGGACCAGCGCCGCTCGGAGGTGGAACAAACTCTTCGCTCCGGTAATCGCGGGCTGGAGCTGCCCCATTTCACGCAGCGCGGTGTGAGCTCTGTGAAAATAGGACCTTCGTGGCAGGTACCCAACACAAAAGTACATAGAGGGGCAAGGTCTCCTGAGCATCGCCTCGTACATGAAGATGTACAAGCCCCACGAGGGGTCCTGAGCATCAGCTTGTATGCAAGGACCACTTGATGGCAATGGCAATGTTTGAAGAAGGTCATAGAATCATTTAGGTTGGAGAAGACCTTGAAGATCAAGTCCATCCATTTAATGTTTGAAGAAAGTCGTAGAATCATTTAGGTTGGAGAAGACCTTTGGGATCAAGTCCAGCCATTTAATGTTTGAAGAAAGTCATAGAATCATTTAGCTTGGAGAAGACCTGTAGGATCAAGTCCAACCATTTAATGTTTGAAGAAGGTGATAGAATCATCTAAGCTGGAGAAGACCTTTAGGTTCAAGTCCATCCATTTAATGTTTTAAGGACATCATAGAATCATTTCAGTTGGAGAAGACCTTTAAGATCAAGTCGAGCCATTAACCCAGCACTGCCAAGTCCACCATTCAACTGTGTCCCTCAGCACCACATCTCCATGGCTTTTAGATCCTGCCAGGGATGAGGACTCAACCAGTGATGACTCAAATGAGAAAGACCACGATGAATGAATGATTTATTCACATCAAGAACTTCACCCATTCATTTCATCTGCTGTCAAAAGAGCTCGCGATGGGCTGAACAAGACACTGAACAAGAAGGAAAGGTTGGTGGCCCTCATATCTTAGGTTAGAAATGGGCATCAGTGGTGGTCTAGGGGAAGCAAATGTCTTCTACAAGGAGCACCCTCTGCCAAGTCCTCAAATTCAAGAGCTTTCCTGACAATCAAGCAAATCTTGGAGGGTTTCTTCTCTAAGCCAAACCACGCGAAGGGAAACGGAAGTTCATTTGTGGTCTCCAGTAAAATGTGGATTTGGAGGACCTTAAAATAAAGCGCTGCAACGTAGCTACCGCTTTCATCCGGCTCTACAAGCCACGGTGAATGATGGACCGAAAAATGATCAGTCGCGGAAAAGAACTGAATTAGGAGAAGTGAGAAGTCATCAAGAAATTAATGAAAACTAATGGACTCGATTCTATTTTGAAAGAATTAGAAATATTAACGGAAAATAACTGGGAGGCACAGATGGCAACAGTCGAGAGCGTCTGCGGAGAAATGCCATTTGTTTGGCAATGGTTAAATACCAAGGAATTTAAACCAAACCCCTACACGCACAATTCAGTCCAAGCTTTCAACCAGGTCCCCCCGCCAACGGAACTCAGGAAGTGAAAAGATTTGATCTCCAAAGGAGATGTGAATAGCTGCAGCTTAAGCTGCCCAAACATTTTAAGTGTTGCCAAGTTAAACCCTCCAGGACAACCTGGAGCTCCCACCGCATTCAGATACACAGAGTAGCCTCAAAGCACCTTTTTCCCTACCAAAAAAAAGCTAAATACAAAGGAAGAGAAAAGGTCTACAGCACCAGGAAGGTACAAGCTGCATGATGGGGTCCTTCCTGACTCCTCTTTTGGTGTTGGGAGCTCATCTCCTCTCTTCCCAGGCCAGCAGACCCCAGATTTAAGTGTAGCCTCCTATCCTGAACTTCACAAAATTTATAGACTCATGGAATGGTTTGGGCTGGAAGAGACCTTGAAGATCATTGAGTCCAACCATTCTCAGGGCACCACTACCCCTTGTCCCTCAGCACCACATCTCCACGGCTTGGAAACCCCTCCAGGGATCAGGGGGACTCCAGCCCTGCCCTGGGCAGCCTCTTCAAAGCCTGACAATCCTTCCCATGAAGACATTTCTCCTCATGTCCTACACCTAAACCTCCCCTGGGGCAACTTGAGGCTGGTTCCTCTTATCCTGGCACTTGTTCCCTGGGAGAAGAGACCAAACCCATCTCAGGGATTAGTATCTTATTAGTAAACCAGCAAAACCAGTGATTAAAACAGACTTTGAGAGGGGCCAGGCTGGAAGTTTATCACGCTAGGCTGTGCTGGAAGAGAAGATGGAGGCTGAAGCTGGACCTGGAGGAGAGCCAACCTTTGACTGCTCTAACATTTGGTTTAATGAACTTAATGGGGAAAAAAAAAAATAGAAGGACGAGGATGAGTTTTAATGGTTAGTTGGGAAGCGTCAAGGTTCAGAACAGTAGATCCACAGAGCTGGAAAAATAAGGTACAAATTAATAGCGTCGTGTGCTAAATCATGCATCTAGGATTAATTACAGGAATTCCAGCTGTCACAGAAGAATTCAAATGACTGCCTTGCCCGGTGTATTTTAGGATCTCACTTGGTGGCCTCCGTTTTTCTTGGAGACAGATCAATAGGGACATTCCTCCAAGAAAACCATAGACCACCAGCATGCTGCACATGTGAGAAGCGTCGATGTGATCCGAAAGCACATCAGAGAGAATCCACAGAGTATTTTTAGCTTCCGGGAAGCATTGCTACCATGGTAAGAGACAGTGGTGGGAATCTCTTGAAAAGTCACTGGTCAAAGTGGCCATGACAAATGAGCACTTTTGGCTCAGCAAAAGCTGACCGAGAAGTTGTAGAATTGCTACAAGTTCACAAAGCCACCCGATTTAAAATCAAACTTAAGTATCGAAGGACCTGGGTTCTGGTTCAGCCTCCCAGGGAGGTTAGTGGAGAAAAGAAATCTAATTAGCCTCTAGAAATCACTCAATCAATTCCCAAAGCGGGTTGCGCAGCGGTGTTGGCCAACACAGGAGTAGACACAAATAGGATTTTCTGACCACCTGTCTTAGGTCCCCGTGAGCCAACGTAACAACATTCAATTTGGGATTGGAAAAGAAGTCCAACACAGAAAAAAAAAGGGAAAGGAATAGTCCATTTCACAAATAATCCTACAAATTTGGGGTTTTTTACCTTGTTAGGGGCAGCAGCTCTACCTAGACCCACAGAAGGACTTGCTCTTCTCATTGGGGAAGTGAGGAGCATGTAGGAAGGTTGGTCCCCAGGACGACGTTCTCACCAACGTACCTTGAAGTGGCAGCCAGAAAACTAATGTATAACAAGAACAAACCAGGAAAATCCCAGGATTACCCCAAGGGAGACGCACGTAGCAGAGACAAGTCCCTGATGAGCTGCAAGACACTGAAATTTATTTATAACCAGACTTTGGGGAGAAGAAAAACCCAACACAGACCTCGCAAAGCCTAAGTGATACAACCCATTCCTCACGTGACTGAAAAGAAATTCTTCTGCTGAATAATTCAATGACTTATCTTTACCAAGTGCCAAATTATTCCTGGAAGGAAGTCAGAAACCTTTTCCCCGTTAATCTCCTGCAAAAGCAGGTTTATGGTTCATCATCAGACAGAAATACTTACAATAAGTCGGCAGGAGATGGTAAAAGTAGCCACGTAACGCGTATTTGTGGTGGAGACAAAAGGAACCCAACTATTGGGCACTAAAAGACATTTGCTCGGTCATAAGACATCCCCGGATCTGTGTCCGTGGATGAGGAGGGATGAAACACAGGATTTAGGGCACAACTGGCCCTTAACTTGGTCTAAGTCATGGGTTTCATGGTGACATTCTCAGCCTCCAACTCTGCTCTACAAGATCACCCAGCTCTGCAATTACTGATGCCCAGAGCTCACCTCTCATCCCCACGAGCCTCAGAGATTTTCTTAACGGACGAAGTTTCAGGTTCACAAAATCCGTCTCCTATTAAATGGAATTTAAATGCATAAGTGAAGGCTCCTGAATAGCCACGGCAGAGATTTCAAAAGACAGTTAACGCACGTTAAATATAATCAATTCCGGGCGATGAATAGTAATATGATTTAGGAATCACGGCGTAACAGAAGAAGACACATAGCCTATTAGGGATCTAATAATTAAAAGCCAATTACTGCCTATTTAAATCTCAAATATGTCAGGAAACAAAGATTTCGCTTGAAAATTAGATAGCACTTAAATTACTGGATACCTTTCTATCTGTTTCTTCATGCAATTTAAAGGAGTCTCATTTTCAGGAACAACGGAGCGTTCCCTTTGAGGCACACAAACTTTCTCCAGCAAACAAGGAGGGTACCCACGTGAACCCAAGTCACGCAAGCTCTTCAAAATTTGGGCTGTGAGAATGAGTTTGGTTTAAGTGCTAAAAGAAACTTGCACCTCTCTGTATAAATTGCCACTCGAGATTTGTCCCCCAAAAATATCTGGATAAATAATTGTAAGGTTGAGGAAAACCAAATTTACATGGTAGGGTCTCAATTGACCCAAGGATCCAGCAATGAAGACTGTCCAAAGAGTCACCTGCCTTCTTAGCCACACCTTTGATTCTACAAATCAATGATTTTGAATTTCTTCAGCATGTTTTGACTTACCAACAACACAGAGCAAGTTCTTCTCATCCACTGAAACTCGACTGGATTTAAATGCGACGTCTAAAATGGGAGATGTTGAAAGATTTGGGACACAGTATCATAGAACCCTAGGATTTGGGGGCTGAAAGAAACCTTCAAAGGTCATCGAGTCCAACCCCCCTGCAGGGAGCAGGAACATCTGCCACTAGAGCAGGTTGCTCAGAGCCCCCAACACCCCCCCCTGCAATGGGGACAGGGATGGGGCAGCCACCCCCTCTCGGGGCAACCTGGGCCAGGCTCTCCCCCCCCTCAGCACCAACAAGTTCTCCCTTCTCTCCACTCTCAACCTCCCTCTTGCAGTTCCAACCCATCCCCCTTGTCCTGTCCCCACAGGCCCTGCTCCAACGTCTGTCCCCATCTTTTTTACAGCCCCTCTTTAAGCACCGAGAGGCCTTGAGGCCTTTAGGCCTCTGCGGAGCCTTCTCTGCTCCAGGCTGAACCCCCCCAGCTCTCCCAGCCTGGCCTCCCAGCAGAGGGGTTCCAGCCCTCAGAATATTTTCATGGCCCTATGTCTTATCATATATATTTATATACATTATCTAAATATCACAGAGAAGAGCAGAAAATGAATAAAAGCAAGTCAAACACATGGGAGGGTTCACCAAGTGCTTGCACCCAAGTCAGGTGCTGACCACACATGACCACAAGGCTGAACCTTCAGCTATGTCAAAGCAGAGGCACAAATCCATCGACATTTGGGGAGGAGCTCCCAGCAAGAACTCGGAAAGAGCCAGTTAAAACCATTTCTTTGGGGCATTGCGGTGGCCGGATCTTGAGGCAGCAACCACGAGGCTTCCACCGCTTTTGATTTGTGTCTTCAAACGGAGGGTTGTCGGCAGTCTTGTATTTCAGGACTCGACAAACCTTCTCCTTTATGCGTGTGCTCCTAGTCTATAAACAAACAGCTTGTTCTAGGTTGGAGAAAACATGTTACAAGTAACAGCCTTAATAATTAACGTTCTCCTCCGACGTGGGAGAGGCCAACGAGGAAGCCAAGGGAGTGCTAAATAAAGAGCTTGTAGGCAAGGTTTGCCACGTGTGAAAACGAGCGACTCGTGTAACGTTGATCGCAACATCCATGAGCTGGTGGCTGAAGAGAGATGTCAGCAGTTCTGCTCCTGGCAGGCTTGGAGAATACTCACATCCCTATGGTTAGGTTCAAACACGAGCCACCCAAAGAGAACGGAAGACAACAAGCAAGCACCAACGTATGATCTTACCCAAGACAGAGCGTGTCAAACATCTCATTCTGGCACCCACTCCTGTCTTCAAAGTTCACGGGCTTCAAGAGAAGACCTCAACAGGCAGCCCAAGCTCTCGCGGCTCCACATGGCCCCGCCACCTGCATCCATCATTGCCAAGTTCGCAAGCAATGGACCCACCTCCAGCAAACTCAAGTCAATGGTCAAGTCGATAAAGACTAGGAGATGACGAGACGTGGCCACTGTGGTTCTTGGTGAGCTACCCATGTCCACAGATGGAGCCTCTGCCCACCGCAGGGCTGCTCCCAACTTGCTTGTATCCAGAGCAGTGAAAAAATAGTTGGTTTTCTGCCTTTTCCCCCCTCCCCTCTTCAAGGAACCCACTCCAGAGCCATCATCGCAGCCTTTCTCAACTCCAAACATCCATAGGTAGAAATTTCATCATCTCAACAGCATCTAGGGAGATTCGAAAACCCATTTGACCTCCCACATCACAGCAGGCACCACACCACAGCCCCAAGCCACCAGCTCTGCCCCGCTCCCCATTTCTCATCCTTCTCAGCAAGTGGGTCCTCAAAAGATAAAGTAAAAAGCTGTGAAACAGGAATTTTGGATCCTGGGGAGGAAGGGATTTTTTTTTTGCAAGTGAGCCATCCTGTTGAGAACATTGGCCCCAAATTTGTCACCAGCTTTCTGCTGTTAATTGAAGGAAGCAAAAATCTGCTTGCTGAAGCTCCACGAGCAGGAAAAAAAAAGATGTAAAATAAAATATGTTGGATAAATTATTCATTGCGAATTACTCACTTGGTTCTCGTTAAGAAATTACTTGTTTTCACAAAGCTCGCATCTAATTAATCCTGTATTTATTTCAATTATTTCCATAGCTTCAGCTGCCCAAGCAGACATGCATGCTAAAGATGCAGAAGGAAGATCAGCCCCAAATCCTTCCCACCGCCTTCGTTTTGGTCCGATTTACCTTAAATCAGTCAACAAATAGATTTTTCACACCCCCAGGGTGCAATTCTTGAACTTCACGCAACCCTTGGGGACATGAATGGCATTCCATTGCCTGTGGCCTGCTCGGGGCTTGCCTTCAAGAGGAATTTCCCAAATCAGCCAACATTCCTCACCAGAATTGTGCTAGAGACACCTTCAAATAATCCTTCCAAAAACTAGGAGAGATCAGTTACAGCACCAGGAACCCAATATTTTTTTTTCAAGCCACTCTCCAACTCGAGCACTTCTGTCCAAAGCCTTTTTTTCTTTTTGCCTAGGACTTGAGCGTTGTTCCAATAATCGCTTGAGATTCAGAGGCAGCTTTTAAGTGGCTGCCTTCCCCAGCAGTAACTCCTCGTCCTGCTCTCACCGCCGTGAAGAGCTTTGCAGCCTGCTGCTCCCGTTCCTTTCAGACATGCGGGGGAGAGAAATTAGCTGTAATTCCCCTGTCAGGAGAAACCAGAGGTGCCGTAACGTCGCCGTGCAAGAAGAAAATCTGATACAAAAGACACCAGAGTCTGTAACTAAAGCAGCTATAAATAAATAGGCCCGTTAAACTGAAGCTTGTAGACCAACACCTTGGTTGCGCGGCAGCAAGTTGGGGCTTGAGGGAGCAACAGCTGCTCTTCTCCAAATGACCGGGTTCCTCCACGCAAGTTCATGGCACGTAGAAACCCTCAAGGTGCCCAGATTCTGTAGTCTGAAGTTTCTCCTTGCTGTTACTACAGAAAATCAGGGATTGGAAGGGACCTCAAAAGATCATCTAGTCCAATGCCCCCCACCAGAGCAGGATCACCTAGATATCATATCTCATAAGCTGATGAGGTTGGGTGCAGCAGAGCTGATTCAAGCTTCTAGTTCATCCATGGACACTCTGTAGGGCTGTAGATAAGTCCCCTAGAGCCCTTGAGCCTGTCAAGCAGGCAGGCAGCAGGCACCCAGGATTGGTGACCATGGGGCCGCCCAAATTAGGTGCATGCAGTCACCTTGGCTATGGCTAGAAGGTCTTTGAAGGCTCACCAAGCTGCATTTGGGGGCAGCCCAGGCCACCCTGCCCTCACTCAGGTCTGTCAGACCATTGCTGAAAGGTGCCACTGCCCCTTTACACCTCAGTTCCCTCTTGTTTCAGCAGCACCCGAGTCACTCCCAGGCTTTAAAACCATTTTTCATCACTGCCGAAGGTGTCCAAGTGCCCTCGTCCTTCCTGTTCAGCCGCATCAACAACAGCAAATAGAGTCCCAGAAAACTCAGTTGCTTCTGAGGCAGCCTCTGCTCCTTGGTGTCTCTGGGCCAACAGAGTTCTGATCATTGCTCTGACCTTCCGGCCACTTTATTACAGACTGGTTTGGGTGGGAAGGGAGCTTGAAAGGGCATCTAGTGAAACCCCCTGCAGGGAGCAGGGCCATCTGCAACTAGAGCAGGTTGCTCAGAGCCCCCAACAACCTCCCCTGCAATGAGGACAGGGATGGGGCAGCCACCACCTCTCGGGGCAACCTGGGCCAGGCTCTCCCCACCCTCAGCACCAACAAGTTCTCCCTTCTCTCCACTCTAAATCTCCCTTTTGGAGTTCCAACCCATCTCCCTTGTCCTGTCCCTGCTCCAAAGTCTGTCCCCATCTTTCTGCCAGGCCCCTTGAAGCCCTGCAAGTCCCCCAGAAGGCCTCCGTGGAGCCTTCTCTTCTCCAGGCTGAACACCTGCAACTCTTTCAGCCTTTCCGATTATTTTTGTGGCTCTGACTTGGGATGCAAACACAAGGAAGGAGTTGCCTTGTTGCTCGGGTTTGCATCGGAGACCACGGGCAATCCTGCGTAGCCAGAGGCCACCTCTGAAGCTCAAGGTGCAGCATCTGGAGCCCCGGCGTTGCCCAAAATGCTCTGACCTGCCGCTCTCGAGCCCCGCGTGGCAGAGCTGCTCTGCTTCATGCCATAATGAAATATTTATCAAGCCAGGCAGCAGCGTCACAGCTCCACAGGCAGGGCAGCCAGCTGGGAGGTGGGAGAGCTGGCTTCAACACTGCGCCAATTAATATTTCATGAGCTGGAGGAGGTAGAAAGGCTTCACCGGGAGAGACAAAGAGCCACAGCCATCCCTTCCTCCCTCCCTCCCACCTTGGACTTGCGTTCGCTCCCAGCAGGTTTAAACCCTGGCAAAGCTGCCGCCTGAATCACGAGGCGCAACACGAGGAGGTCCAGTTTGGGTTCAAGCACAACGTGCTCTCCTGCAGCAGCCCCTGGCTGGCTGAGCAAAGAGCAGCAGCTGAAATGCGGGTGCTTCTGGCACCGGCAGGCTGGGGTCAGCTGTCTAAAAAGTTGGGTTTAGAGATATTGAGTAGTTCTGGCCCTGATTTAGTCTCAGCTCTTTGCCAATCCTGAAGATCAGCGTTGTTCAGATGTTTACCTCCGTCCCCCAAGCAGATCAGGGTTAGCGGTGCCCTGGCAGTGCTGGGTTAACGGTTGGACTTGATGATCTTCAAGGTCTCTTCCAAATCAAATGATTCTTTGATTCGAACAGATTTTAATAGCCGGGAAGAATATTAGTTCTTAATAGCAAGTGCCTTTCCCTGGTGCTGCGCGTCCAGCTCAAGAAGCATTTGGGGATATTCCTCCAAGAAAAAGCTTGCATGAATATTAAACATCATAACCGAGCGCAGCAGAGTTCCACCAGATCTGCAGAGGAATAACTCGGGGCCGAAGACTACCTGATAAAATTGAAAAGCAGTTTTCCCCTCGGCACGATGTTGAAAATCGAGCTGAAATAACACTTGAAAGGCCGCACAACATCGGCGGCTTCGCGTCCTAATCTCCCGACACTCCAGGAGAATTTGCTTCTCCTTGTTCCTTTAATACCAGGAGATTAAGGCTGCTGCTTGTACGAGTTGTTGCAACCCCACGAGACCAAACGCTCACCTCAGCAAAGCTTCGAGAGGAGACTTGGCCCACCTCGGAGCACGGATCTGGCTGGTCAGGAGGGTGGGTTGGCAGCAGACGTGCTCCGAGCTGCTCTCCGCACTTTGCCAGAGCGCGGCAGGTTTTTCCACGGGCTCTGGCTGATCCAGTGGCCATTAATTGAATCAGCATTAGTTCTCCTCCGAGGACCATCTGCTGAGCGAGGACCAGCTCGCTAACTCCTCGCAGAAACCAGGGCAACAGCACCATCTAGCAGAGCAGCCCCCAAAATGCTGGAGAAACTCGCTGCCCATGAAGAAAAGGGAGAACCAGGGCTGGGTGATACCAAAGGAATGGCTTTGAGGTCCAACACGTGATGGCCTTGCCCAGCAAGATCCCCCACATCCATCTTCAGACACCTGACTCTATTCCAGCTGCTTCTTTAACAGCTTCCGAACCTCTTACGGTGCTTCTACGCTGGACCTTAATTTTTCCAGGGTTGGAAACACCTTTGCCGTGTACAACCTGTCCCACCTGGGATGCCATCGTGTCACCTAGCAGATGGCATTCCTGCAGAACCACAGCAAGCTCTTACCTGGGGAAAAATCCTCAGCCTCAAAAGACCCCCCCAGACTTGCTAACAGGCGGAATGCTTGAGAAACTAAACCACATCTGCTCTGCCAGATCAGTGAAGTCATGAAAATAGCCCAGGGAGCTGCAAATAATAAGCTAGAAGGAAAGAAATCTTCTCACCCGTATCTTCTGCGTGGAAGGGTGTTTGCAACTGGGCTAGAATTTAGAGGGAACCCTGGGTTTTCAACTTTTTCTCCCCTCCTTTTTTCACAGAAGGAAAATCCCTTCTCTTCAACCTCAGAGAAGACCCCAATCTATCATGTATTTCATCATTATCAGGAGCATTACAAGTGTTTAGATGTCTTACTCTCCTGTAAAGTCCCTTGGAAGCTGGTTTCTTCGCACCATCCACAGCTTTGCGGTGTTGCCCGGCATTAGAAGAACAGCCCTGGCGATGGATAACTTGCACCATGTAGTGGAGACACGAGGATCATACAACCCAAATTAGCTTTCACCTCTCTCCTTGCCAGGAGGAGAAAAATTGAGATATTGAAGAGTAATCCCGATTTATGTAGAGGAAGGTGCTTCAAGCAGCAAATTTCTTCTTGGATCCAGTCTATGTTTGCACGAGTTGGGGCTCACCGACTCCAAACTTTAGTATTCATTTTCCTGTAGCATCCCCTTGAAGGGCAAAAGCGATTCCGACATCTAAAGCTCCGCACAGGCCAAACGGTGCGAGATTGTCTCTCGGTAATGAATGGAAATTTATACGCGCCAATCTATTTTGTCTGTTTGGTTTTCGCTCCCCACGCGGGGAAAATAATGGCATTCGCACATCAGGCAAACATCAGGTTCTCCTCGGCCCCGTGTAATTCCTCCTCTGATCTCGCTCGTACTCAGAAGATGAAATCTTTTGTTGATTCTTTTTTTATGCCGAAAGAAACCGGTAATCACTTCGCCGCGTCTTAGAGGGCTGAGCAATTCCTCTCCCGCTCCGCGGCCCGGGATGCGGTTACAGAATTTATTCTAAGCAAATATTCGACTCCAGTTTTGATTAAATCCCACCGCAACCCCCCGAAGGACATTCCTTGTGTTAATTACCCTCACAGCGTGACACGCGCCTCCTCCGCCACGTCGGAAATTACCGGCTTCGAGTTTTGTCTTTAGTGATACTTCTGATTTTTGTGATGCATCCTCCTCATTACAAGCCATATATAGAATCCTAGAATGGTTTGAGTTGAAGGGGACCTTCAAGAATATCTAATTCCAAACCCCCTGCTATGGGCAGGGACACCTCCCGCTAGACCAGGTTGTTCGAAGCCCCGTCCAACCTGGTCTTGAACACTTCCACTGAATGGGGCACCCACTCAGATCACCAAACCTGATAGGAAAATTATTTTCCTTCCTGAGTTCCCATCCCGAGATTCACGATTCGGACGAGTTCTAGAGAGGTGATTTGAAGACAACGCAAAATATTTTGGAGAAATACATTCAACTGTAGTATTTTGACGGCATCTCGGAAGTTCTCAGGGGGGAAAGGTTCTGTCCTGGTCGCCTAGAGTGAGACAAATACAATTTCTTCCAGGTCATCTCAACACAAAATTGCATTTCCCTAAAATTTCAACGCCTTTACTCCAGGCGCCGTGACTGCGGTTCCTCATCTGAACAGGCTCAGAAGCCAAGCCCTCCTATTTGCTACCACAGGCAGAAGACACTCAGGAAACCACCAAACCTGCCCTTTTGATGCATCGTGGAGGTTGGAGGCCAAATCTTCTTGTCTCCTCTGAACTACACAGCCCAGGAGTAGTATATAGAAAGCTTTATGAGAAGCTTGGTTGGTTGGCTTGCCTTCACATGAAGCAGATGGGTTGATTCCACCACGGGCAACGACAAACCCATCAAGAAAGCCCTGTCCTCCAAATCAGCCAGAAAAAGCAGTGGGGATCCACTGCTAAACCCCATTCAGATCACCCCTTGAGTGACTCTACCGTCCCCATCAACCATCCCAATTTGTAGGCCAGATTGTCCTGCATGTCAGTCACCTATGAAGGCAACACGGACAACTCTTTCTCCTCCACACCACCACCTTCTCTGTGTCTTACACGAGCATGGTAGCACCACACAGAAGCCACAGCTGAGATGCGATTTGTTTATCTCCTCTTGGTGTTTCCCTCCCATCTTTTGGAGGCAAAAAAACAACCCACAACCTTCATCTGAGGCGGGTTCTACTGAATATCGAAGCTCATTATTTGTGGAGGAGCTTCTCCAACAACTAGAGCTCCCTCTGAGGGAACTGACAGAATTTCCAATAACCACTCCGGGACAAAAATCAGATGAAGCAATTTCAACGAGAAACTAATTGAGTCTTCATGACTTTAAATGTCAGGTCTATCAAATCTCTGTCTTGGGGCTCCTCTTGCTCCTCTCCAAGATGTCATCAGACCTGTCCCACAACTTGTTGCAACATGGAGCCTTCCTTCTGCCTCATGTTCTAGACCATCACACTAAGAAACTGAGTCAGATGGTGGCTGGATGTTTCAAGCAGGGTCACGTAGCTCTATGGCCACCATGAAAATCCACCACAGGTTAACAAAGATGATGTGAACTCATGGGTCAAGGTGAGAGAAGGAAAATGCTCCTACCCCTACACAACTTCACTGTCCATAACTGCTAGAGAAGCAGTCGCTAAATCCATTGCTGGAGGGTAGAAGGGCTCACTCTCCAACACAGATGATCTTGGTGAAGGAAGGGACAACCAAACTCGCTCACACCCCAGTACAGGACTCAGCAAGGGCTCAACACAGCAAACAGGTTGTTGTGGCAAGAGCAATGGACACAAGATATGCAATTCTGAACCCCCTTCTCCATTTGGGGACCTCTCTCTGGACCAAACTGCACATCTTCCTTCTGAGCTGCCACCTTCCCCAGCCAGAACCGCTGCCATGATACGTCTCTGCCACAGCTCCGCTCGCAGCTCTGTTTCAGGCATTTTTATTTCAGCTCGAGAAGGAATTTCTTCTTTCACAGTTCAGCTATTTCAAGCCTGTCTACACGATTTCCCAGAGTCCGTTTTTGCGTTGGAGCAGATTGCCTCCGCTCTGACGGAGGCACCAGGTTACCAGAAATAGGAGACAAAACTGGCGCTCTCGCACAGATTTCCACCAGTTTGCCACGAGGAGCATATGGCGGAGAAGCACCAGCAGCTCTTGGAACAGCAACAGAATGTGTTTAGCTCTGGAGTCCTCAGCATAACAAGGACATGGACCTGGTGGAGCAGGGCCAGAGGAGGCCCCAGCAAGGCTGGGAGGGCTGGAACCCTTCTGCCAGGAGGCCAGGCTGGGAGAGCTGGGGGGGTTCAGCCTGGAGAAGAGCAGACTCAGCAAAGACCTTCTTGCAATAGGGCGGGATTGGACTAGAAGAGCTTTAAAGGTCCCTTCCAACTCAAACCAGTCTATAATTCCATACCCAGCTTATCTAGAACAGCCAAGCTACACAGCACGGAGAAACAGCAGCAAGATCCCAAGGAGGGAATGATGGAAAACGCTTGCAAGGAGCTGTCAAGTGCCAAGCAGAAGTCTTTCGTACAAAACACATTGGTTAAAGATCAACCATCCTTCTCCTTCCCCACATCAGAAGCCACTCGTGCATTACGCTGATGGGTATTGACATTTCCACTCTGCTGGTATCTCGTGTTAGGGCAGCACATTTAAGCTCCGGGAGATAAGGTTGGGTTAACACTGCCATTAAAAGTTCCCTCTACCTCTTCCCCTGGGGCAAGGGGCTTTCAGCCCTGCTCTTAACACATGCTCAGGGCTGAACGTCAACAGAAGTTGGGAGGAACTTGCTTACAAGTAGTTTCCTCCATATAGATTCGACCACTGCCTTCCGCAAAAAAATCGAAACGACAGAAGCTTCTTGGATATTTCATGAGTTTCATCACGGTCTGCGCATTTCAGACACGATTCCAGCGAGCTGAGCAATCAGCTTTGGATTTTGTGCTATTTTGGAAGCGATTCAGAGGAGTTCAACTGCTGAGATAACAAGATGTAAACAGGAGGAGAAAGGTGAAGCGGAGGTTAGTTCATTAAGCTGAAGTCTCTCCAGGGACAACCGTCTCGCTTTAAATGAGCAAGACCAGCCAAGTGGCCCAACATCAAACACACGCACGTAGGGGAAGCTCTCCCTGAGCAGAAGGCAACTGGTGATCAATTTACACCCTCTAGCAGAAGAGTTTATCTGGCTTTAAATTACAGATTTTGTGTGTTACATACACTGGGTAAAATAAGTCAAGAAAAAGCCCTCTTCTTCTCCTCACTATTTTCATAGAGTCGTAGAATCATCGAACGGTTTGGGTTGGAAGGGACCTTCAAGATCATCTCATTCCAACCCCTCTCCCATGGGCAGGGACGCCTCCCACTAGAGCAGGTCGCTCCAAGCCCCATCCAAAGTGGCCTTCTCCTAGTTTTCCATCAAGCTCAAGTTTTTGAGGACACTCAACAGCACGTTCTTCCTCAGGTCACTTTTTTTTCCCCTCTCAGTATTTCTCATTAATTTCCACTCACCTACATCCACAGTGATTTAAAGCTTTGGGCAACTCAACCTTTAACAGTCCCCAAAATGATGCAGCGCCGGTCAATGCCATTTGCTTTCTGGCACAACAGAACAGTTGATACAACCTGACTGCTTGAGCTGATAGATTTCCAAGCAGTCATCACCTCTTTGCCTATTGAAACGAGGTCAATATTCAATTAGGGTTCTGCGTTAGGTAAGCACCATATTTCAAGGTTACTAAGGAAGCTTTGTAACTCAGGGCCTGAAAAGTCCAGCAAGTATTTAAGTGGCCTGGAAAAAACCTTCAGATTAAACTCCTCTCTTTCGGACAGACTAAGAGCTCAGCCAACCAGCTGATCCATGGAGCTGTACCAGTTCCTCCATCTTGGGGTTACTAAAACCCATCCTCATTTTCCACAAAACCCACTTTTGACCCTCCACAATTTTTGATCAGCCTGTGATTCTCATGTCAACAAATCCTTCCTCCCCATCCAGTCCCTAAGAACAAGTTGTAACCACCACGTGGACCTTTCCTCCCCCACATAACCCACCTAGCCAACCACCCACTGCCTATCCCACCAACCACGCTGGGTTTCTTCTCAGGTGTTGACGTGCCCAGTCCTTCTTCCTAGTCCCACGTGACTTCCATACTGCTCTGGGTTTGACTTAGTTCTGCTCTCAGGATCTTAAAGTTGCCTTCTCCATTGAGGCCGTCAGTAGATAACACCATTTTCAAGTTGCTAGCTGAGGAACCAGTGGTCTCCCTAAGCCTGTTACAATCCCATCTCACCATAAAACCTTAGTGTTTTCACCACATCTGGTCACCTTCTTCACCCTGTTCACCACCTCTGTGGTTACCTGCTTCACCTTCTCTCCTGGAAAGGGCTGAAGCTGAGCTGAAATAGGCTCCTGAACCATCACTGTCCCCTTCTCCACCCTGCTGTCTTCTACAGCTCTTTTCCTCCAAGCGTTCCTTGCAATTATGCTCCACCAAACAATTGCCAAGCAGCTATTTACCTTCTCCATCCTTCCACCTCAAGGATGGAAAGCTTCCACAGATACTGAGCAGTTTGCTACTGGTGAGGAACGAGATAAACTTCAGCTACCCTAAGCAGAAAGACGATGGTGAAAGATGCCGCGGCCTCTGAGAACTCTTTAACTCTTACCTTGCAAGCAAGAAGCAGCTCCTCAGTGACCTGGAGAACAAACCAACCTACCAAAACCTGCCAGAGGATTAGAAGATGAGGCTTCCTGGATGCTCTGATTAAATAAACTGACTTTATTAAGCCCAGGTGTGCTTGAGGCCCTGCCCTCATTCCTCTGAGACGGAGGAACATCATCTCGTTAGAAGCAACCAGGTCAAGCTGGTGGCCAAGTAGGAGGCCAGTTCCAAAGCAGGATCTCAGGTGGCCCTTGTTGAACACCACCTCCCTGAGAAAGCTGGAGATCTTCATTCCCGGAGCAAACTAGACTCATCTCAGAGAATTTTTGCAACGAGGATTTTGACGCAGAAAAAAAAAACCACATCAAAAAGCTTTTGAACATNGGCCGAGCCCCTCGGGATCCCTCAGCTTTAGCCCCAATGTGACGGAGATGGGCTGGAATCCCTCGCTGGCTAATTGAGGGTCCCCTGTCCTGGTCGCTCCTCCCTGAAGGTGCAGCCTTGCCTTTGCTGCACCCCCCAGTGTGGGACACAAGCTCCAGCAGTGCCCTTGGTTTGCACACCAATCCTTGGCACTAACTCTAACCATGGAGCGTTCTCACTGCTAGAAGCAGCCTCTGTCTGCTAAACATGCTGCTAACTTCAGACAGACTCAGCTGGAAAGTAAAAGTCATAGAACAGAATTGTTCTGTTCTAACCCAAACCAGGACAAGCTCCTCCGGACACTTGCTCAGAAGACAATTCCCATTTCGCCAGCAAACGGAAGGAAAACGAACCCACTCAGAGCTCTGGGAGCACCGGTGACAAATCCCAGTGCCGTGACTCTAATTGATTGAACGTGGGGCTGGGGATTGAATTACTCGGAAGGAGCTGGCAAAGCTCTTTGGGGTCGGTTTTTTTTTCTTTTCCCATCCATCACACGCGGCGCAGGTAACAAGACAAGCCGGGCGAGCGCTCGCTAGAGCGATCGAGCGCGGGCGCATTCAAATAACGCCGTGAAAATCAAAGTAATCATCCTCAGCAGCAGAAAACAGGCAGCACGCTCTGAATACTCATCGGACAGGAGGCGATTTTTTTTAGCGGGGAGGAAGATGTTCATAATAAGTGGGATACGAAGGCGCGATCATTGCTTTTTAGCGGATAATTGAGTGCAACAGCACTTTCTGTCGCATTTTCCCGGAGCTCCATTTGTCTTTCCTCCGGCTCCCGAGCGCGTTTCATTGCTCGGGTCGTGTGATTTCCGTCAGTCTCGGGGTAAACCCAAACCTTTGTTTGCTACATGGATGGTCGTCTTCCTTCCTATATGACATGGGGCGTTTGGGCGTGCAGCTCATCCCTGTTCGATACTGGTTTTGTACATATTTGTATATATTTACCTTTATTTTTTTAATTATTATTATTAATATTTATTTATTTACTTAATTACTTACTGTTATTATTCTTTTCATGTTTTAGTAAAGCTGTCCTAGTTTCCTTTCCTAATGGCTAAGTCTCTCTCCTTTATTTTCCTTCCTTCCTTCCCTTTTTGGGTGTTGCAGATTTGGTAGCTGCCCTGACCCCAAACTGTGCCAGAGCTTTACCTCGTCTTGTGGCCGTAAAATCCAAGCCACTGCCAAAATTTAAAGCTTTTCCTCCGGCCCGTCTCTGTCTCAGCAGCTCCCATCAAACCAGGAGCTTTTTGCTGCTTGCCCAGATTTCTCCCCCCAGCCGCCAAAGTTGGAATTTGGGGCTGCTTTGGGATGAATTTTTGCCACGAAAACAAAATGATGCTCCAAAAAAATCACATTTTTTGCTCATTTTTTGTATCTCTTGCTGACCCAGGGTGTCCCTCCAGCTGGTCACCCATCAAATCGTCGGAGGCCACGGCTCCTCCCAACCCTACAAAAATCCCCATGTAAAAAAAAGTCCATTAAATGTTGGTTGTCACCTTTTGAGAGGGGGGGGAAAAAAACCCCCACCAAAACATTATTTTTTATAATAAACAACTTCCCGACACAGCTCCGTTAACAACTGCTGCTCTACCCCAGGAGTTATTTATGGGAAACACTAAATGAATTCCGTGTAGAACGTACATTTCCATTAGAGACGTTGCCATTAAATATTTCTCCATCACCCGAGCGGTTTTAAGCGGAAGAAAAAAAAATATCAACACTGCCGCAGCGGGTAATACATTTCCATTAAGCACCTCGCTAAGGTAGAGATTTTTTACGGTGATTATAGTGATTTTTTTCCCCCCCCCACCCCCTTTCGTAAAAGCCCCGTAAGCATCTTTAATCCATTAGGCGTAGTTACATTTCTGCTAATCCTGAATTGTCCACCACCAGGGGAGGGTTTTACCGGTTTGGGGGAGAAATGGGAGCAAATAACCCTTCCCTAGGAAAAAATATTGCTAAATTTAAATCCGGCCTCATCCCAGCTGCCGGCAGCCGTTGATTTTCGCTCCGCCGGGTTTAGCCAGCTCCGAGCGCAAAGCAGCAGCGTCTGCTGAAGGGTTTTTAGGAAGGCGTCCCTGGGAAGCAGGAATGGGGCCAATTCTCTCGATTTTTGGCCGTTTGCCCGCGGCCGCCTCATTTCCCATGGCAATAGTCGCGCGGTTTGGCTGTCGGCTCCCTCCTCGCTGCTTCTTCTCCTCCCTCCCTGGGTGGTTTGGGTGGGTTCAGGCAAGCGCCCAGCCTCCGACGCTGAATTGGAGTTAGTATTTCCTCCAAACTCCTGGGGTTTCATTCATTTAAATGAGCGTGGATCAACCTACAGCCCCTCGTGCAAGGGCAAC
>WEIS01058280.1:0-10592 GCA_013389965.1 Todus mexicanus
TGGACAACATTAGGTGGGAGTACACAGCCTAGAGAAAAAGAGATTTAACCTCATGTAGTAAACACCGGTTTGAAGAAATAGACCCTGAAGGCCATTGTCGGGGAAAAACAGTGGAGTTGTGAGGATTTCAGGCTTAAGTCTGAAGTAAAATATCTTCAGACTTTTCATGCAAGCCAGGGTAAAACTTCAAAGATCAAAGTGCTTCTAATTGTTCCTACTGTAGATATATTGGTGTGATGATACTTCTTTATACAGAGCTGAATCATGCTGTGAGAAAACAGGGTGTGGATATTTGGATATTTAGACCAAATAATTGAATTCAGAGTAAATAACAGTTAACTGCATTTGTTATGAAGGACTGGCAATTATGATGTGGAAAGAGGAGTCCTTTTTTACCAGAATGTCCATATAACTCCATCTCAGCTTTCAGTGTCGTTGTTCAGACTTTTCTTTCCCTGTCAGCACTACAAACATTGAAATCACTATTAGCAGTTATGAAAGAGGGAAGGTGGAAGTTACTTATAATGGTTTGTATAAAGGATTGTCATTTGAACAGCTCTTTCAAGAAAATCTCTAATTTCTTTGGTATTGTCTGTAAGAGCTCAAGTGGAGGTCACCGAGTTATGTTAATTATCTCATGTATGTGTTCAGTATCTTCTGGGGTTTCCTCAGTTCCACAAGGACCTTCACAGCATAACTGCATGTTCTAATTATATAATCACACATTTACACCACTTATGTCATTAAATATAATTGCACTTGCTATGTGAGTGTGCCATGTTAGAGCAAAAAATTACTTTGAGAAAAATGATACAACAGAATCTTAATTAAAAGAGCATTCAGTATGTTAGACGTGCTTGCCAAAATGCAGTAGATGCTAAAAGCTAAAAAATCCCTGCTGCACAAATGTTTGCAAAGTCTTGGTGTTTTCTTATGCATACACTTGAGACCTCTATCTAAATTTCCATTTGGGTGCAACTTTTGCGGTGTATAACTCATAACTCATGTTGGTGAAATAGTATGTAGAAATAATATTAGCAGTTGAGAACTGTAGTTTTGAATGTAGTCAGGTAAACCTTTGGGTGTGAATTCCACCATGACATTTAGCTAAAGTATGAACAAAATGGCACAATAGTTTTGCAAGAATGCCTGAGAGGAAAGGTGAATGCTGAGTTAGTGTGTGGCATGAAGCTGCAAGTGGCACTCTTCTTTGTTCCTGGTCCAGGACTATCAGTGTGTAGGACTTTGCATGAATCCTGGGACACTGGTGGAACTAGAGTATTTCAGATGAGACAAAATTCTGTCTCTGATAGTGTGAGAATTCCTAGCATGTATTCTACAAGCACCTCAGTGAAGGGCAGGGTCTTTATCCAAATGACCGTGCAGATAGCCATGTTCTGCCTCGGCTCCTGGACTGCTTCATTTGGACTCTGATTTATCTTTCCTAAACTCTTGATCTGTGTTAAACAGCTGCTGTCTTTTGTTCAGACCTGGCTGGAGTTCGGTGGTTTAGCTAAAGTTGTGAAGCTAGTCTAAGACAACTCATCAAAGACTCAACAAAAGCAGTTTCTTAATGGGAAGTAATTTTCCAATCAACGTAGAACAGCACTGTAGTAATACACTGGAGTATCCTTTGATGTAGCTTGTGACATACAGTTGCCTAATAAGAATGCCTGATTGTTTAGGTTTCATTGTATCTAGCTGAGGAATGATTTTGAGTAGCTTCTGAGGTGTTCTGAGAGCCTTTTGACTGAAACATAACTTCAAGATGATAAGATATAATGAAAATGGAGACACGCTGCATTAGCATAATTGTATCTCTCTAGTTGTAAATATTTATATAACAATGCTCCAAAGACCAAATATAGTTCTGTACTTTTATTCCAGCTGATCTAAACATTCAAGAAAAACTCGTTCTTCAACAGTTCTGGGAATAGTATACTCATCAAGCTATAAATATCTTTTAGAGGATTTAGGCTCACTTTTCTAACACCTTTTTTTTTTTCCTAATTTATTCTCTTCAAATATTTCACTTTTTTTTATGTAGTATCTCATGAAATTTCTTATACTGTTGAGAAGACAAAAAAGCCGCTCTTCAGAAGACAAAAAAATCACCTTTATGTGAAAGTTTCTGTTGTAAAAACAAGTTTAGAAAACTCACCTATACCTTCCTTTTAAATTGAAGGCCTGGGGAAGGGACATTGTCTGCTGGGTATCTCTGTTAACACATGGGCTGAATTACTCAGCAAAGAATTGAGCCACACTGTTTCAGATTGGCTACGGTGGTAAAAACTGCCTCGCGCTGCTCTGCAGAAGAGGGATGGATAAAATGCTCTTTGAACAGTCAAGATTTTTTAAAAATGTCAGTGCAGAGGGCTTGCATTTGTATTTGGCTTTCTAGACCTGCCTCTTGACCTTCTAATTACTTGATTTGAAACAGCACTGAGGGTATAATAAAACTGGAGGTTGTCTCTCGTTTGCTTTATCATAAATTAAAGCTGTTAGTTTGGTGAGGTGAAAGTAGAGGCAGAGTGTTCATTACTGCTCAAGTGACGGCTTGTCAATAGCACTGCCTTTTAGTTTGTTCTAGTCAGCACTTGCTGTGCATTTTGTTGGACCACTGGGAAATAAATACAACAAGATTATACATTTGGAATACCACAAGAGTTCATGAAGGGAAGGGAAAAAAAAAAAACCCTAAACCAAATGATAAATTATACACTTGGTAGAAAGTGACATGCTATCTTGTGCTATTAACAACCAGAGATAATTGCAGCGAATTGTAATTGCAGTTTGCAACTTACAGTACAGTGTGTCCAACATCAATCTTAATAGTGAACAAAGCAATTTATATTAAAAGTTAATTCACTTGGTAAGTTTCGGCTGTGTACAAGGGAGCTAACAGATGTAGCTTTTCAGAAAGTTCAAAGGCATTTGGAACACGGAGAGAGATGCTAATGTAGTAAGCCTCAGAGAAATGCTGTGTTACTATTTGTAATGAAAACAAATGTATGCCATTAGATCCCAGTTTGTGTTTATTTAATAGACTACACAGTTATGTCCATTGAAGAAGTTGTTTCTGAATGTAACAAACCCAGATTTTTCTCATAGATTATGTAAGAATAGCAGCTATATATGTGTAGAGTAAATGGGGCTAGATTTCTGTGTATTTGAGTCTATATTCAATGTTAACTGAATCCTTTTATGAGGCAGCATTTAAGTGAGTGTGTGTGTACATGCCTCTGTTTATACTTACACATACATATTGGAATTTTTAAATCTGAGCCTTTATTCTGGAATTGTTTACTACTGTGCAGGGTATTTTGCTCGGTTGCCTGCTTATAATTACTCTAGATTGTGAGCGATATCTTTAATCTGGTTCAATTAAAATGAAACTTGGTAAAAGCCTAGCTCCCCTTCTAAGGCAGATGATAATCCTGCTTTCCCTGACCACCTCTTGGTGCCCTAATGTCTGGAAGAGGTTCCATATTCCCCTGCCTTCTGTGCTGTGGGCTACATCACTTAACATTTCCTTCAGCGGCGTTTACCATTTCCTCAGTGTTGTGGTCAGTCCTTGGTGCTCATCAAGGGACAGAGAATTCCCTGAGCTGCAGAGTCATGATCTTACAGAACTTACTGTTCTGCTGTGGAACTGACTGTGTGTATGTGGGTGATGGTTTCAAAATGCAGGGTGAGCTGCCTTTTTTGGATGGCTGTTTGTCAAAGAAGGAAAATCTCCAAATTAAAAATACTTAGATTTGCCTAATTGAATAATTGTTACCATTTGTAGAATGGGGGAAATATTGAGGGGGGGAAAAGGGCTTGAGGAGAAGGTTTTACTTGCTGTATCACCTGGTACATATCCAGACCTCATCCAGCACAGAAAGGAGTATTGTTCTTCATTTTGTGCCATTGTGGTTTTTTCATAAACATCGTTATGCCAGAGCAGAGTTAGTTTATATGTAAATCTTGGGTAGACTTTCACCTATTGTGAACTACCACAGTTCTACTGAATTCAAGGGAACAAAGACGCTTAATACTAGCTAATGGTTGGTTCTTACATGAGTCTTGGGAGTAGCTGAAAATCTGGACTGAAGCTATTTGTGTTCTTTATGACATTATTTTCACTGGTAGATAAGAATGTGTATTTCGGATCCATGGATGGTGTGGATCTTTCCTTGTCTCTGCTGAAGGACATCTCGAGTTCCACTAAACTTCGTATTTCTTATACAATACATCCACGTGCTTCAGCCGGGATTTCAATCTAGGCTTCAGTAAAGATTCATCCTATTAAAAAGTGCAGTCTTAAATCATTAGTGTTATAGTGTGGATGTGAAGTAGCAATATTTAGTAGCAGGCTTTTAAATTTCATGGTAAATACTTGGCTGGAATTTTTAGAATGGGGTAGAGTAGATAAAAACCCTTCACTTTTTTGCTGGTAATGAATTTTCTCCTGTAAAACAATATACTGTATCTGACACAAATTGGCAGGAAAGGTAACTTGAGAAACTCAGTTTAGGAATGATCCATGTAGTTTTCTGAGGTTTTTTGTGTTTTTTTTTTAGCAAAAGCTGACTGTAAATCTAAGGGGTGTTTTGACAGCCAGTCATTCTGGATGTGCAGTATTCAATTCATATTACATTTATTTGGTTTATTTTTCCATATATAAAAGTGGAATTATTACAAATATATAAAGTATATTTTACTTGGTTTTCTCAGGAACAAACCTCTCTGCGTATGTGAATAGAGTAACTAGTGGAACTCATTTTACAGAGAAGAGCATGTGGTGCTTCCTGTCTATATCTAATATGTCATAATAGGAATTCCCTGGTTTTCACCTTAGTTTTGTGACTGTCAGTGCATGTTCCATGTGTTACTCTAACAGAACACCTATCCAAAAAACCCAAACCAAATTAATCCTACAACATATGACTGATAACCCATTCTGCACTGCTCAGGAGAATAGAGGGCACTTGGACACGGCCACATGTAGCATCGCTGCCCGTGGCAATGGGAAGCATCTGCCTTCCAGAGGTGGGTACAGTGACATGGAGATAAACACAAGAGCAGTGATATTAGGTCAGAGCAAGGATCCATCAAACTCTACCTATTCCATCTCCAAGAGTGGCTGTATGCAGATACCTAGGGAGTATGAAAAGGGCAGGTATTAATGCTACTGTACTTGACCTCTATATTCTGAGTGAAGGGGATTATTTGGGATTATTACCTGTGCCATGGTGTGTGCAGTGCTGTGTCTGTGCTGGCGTATCAGGTGTGTTTGCTGCAGTAGCCTTGTAACGGCCACCTCTTGCACTGGGGCAGCATGGATATGTGGCTGGAAAGTGGCTTTTGCTCCCATCCGGTTAACACCAGTGCCCGAGGCTGGGTGGCACTGTCACAGCCCGGTGTGGAGTAGGATGGTTTTGCAGAGGAAAAAGTGGGAACATACAAAGATTCAAATTTTTAAAAAGCTCAGCAATTAACACCTTCCAGTTAGCAATCGTGTTAAAGGAGGCAGGTGTTCATGTACCTTATATGTACATTCCAGTAAAAGGTGTGCCTACTTTTTTCTTCAGGCGCTCTTTAGGCAATGTCGAAAGTGGAATTATACAAATAGACTACTTCGGACCCTCCGCTCACCCAGTAAATCATAAATCATAATCTGGTGACAAACCTTATTCCTAGTCTTTATTATCTACCAGCAGAACAGTTAAATGGGCAGACATCCAAATTATTGAGCTCTTAGTAACTCTTCACCTAAAACAGAATTTTATTTTTTTTACACATGCATGTCTATAGAAGAAAAACATTAATCCTGTAACTCAGGTGTGGCTTAGAATTATCTTTTCTTTACGTAAATGATGTCACTTTATCAATTAATGAGTATGTTCAGCAGTAATGTATGTTTAGTAACTACTGCAGAGAAAAGTTCCAAAGACTTAACAGAAGAATCCTAGTGTCAGGAATTTATTAATAATTAAAATGAGCAATATGAGAAAAGCCTAAATAATTCTACGAGGTACTGCAGTGGAGCGTGCCATGAAATACTTTTTAAGGTAATTGAAATTGAAATAATGTACAGTATTCCTAAAATAGAAAAATTCAATAATTAGAAGGATCCAGTGTGTTATCCTCAGGAATTCTCCAAAACTGAAATATATTAGGGATGAGGAGAGGAACAGAAAGCAGATGACATATAACAAAGGTTAAATCGAAGACTTGCAGGAAAAGGACACGGGTCATCAAAGGCACATGCAGGATGATTTACCTCTAGGAAAGAGGACTAGAGGAAGAAAGGCTTTAAAAAGATCTTTGTACAGAAGCAATGTTAATGAAAGTGTAAAGCTGCTGGCGTCTAAAACTGGAGACAGGAGTAAGAAATTAAGGAACTTTACATTCATCAGCACATTTTGAAAAATCATTTGTTACATTTTTTCCTTATTTCTTAACAGAGCCACAGGGAAAAAAAAATATGTTAAACAACTGTGAGACAACACTTGCATCACTCAAGTGTGTGAAAATTATCAGATCTGGATGACGTGAATTTTGTAATCCGAAAGGATTTGCCTAGCAACTTCTTTTTAAATATCAGGGTCCTAAAATGAACTGATTTCCAAGTACAACTTTTGTTTCCAAGTTTAAATAGTTGTAAATTCTAAGTTCATATTATTTCTTTGCAACATTCCAAGAATCTGTGTGCATTTTGTACCAATTCAGCACCTTCTAAAATACAGTTTCATATTTGTATGTTGTGTTCGCTAACATCGTTCGTTGTGTTAGTCCTTCCGTAGTACTTTTTGGCAGTAGACCTCTGAAGACTTGACAAAGTGGCAAATAATGTTATCCTTAGGAAAAGTATGTGCAGGGAAATGTAACAACTTATCCAAAGCAGATTTGAAGTGTCAATGTTACTTTTACATTTAAAAATCATTCTCTCAAATAAGAAAACCAACAGTTTGCTGTTTGGATAGGATGCCATGTGAAATAAAATAAGAACTAGATGATCCAAGAAATAAGTTTATGAAAACCATTGTCTGAAAACAATTTGCTGAAAGCATTTAGACCATTCTTGCAAAATAAGCATGCGTTAAAAAAACCTTGAGATTCCTCTGAAGAATTTTAATGAGATCGTCTTCAGACTTGAACCTAATTCTCGGGGGCAAGGGAGAAAAGAGTAAGAATCTGTTTCTGCTGAATTTATTTTATTTTGGGGAAGTAGTTGTTGAAGCTGCATTTCCAGTTCTTGGGACTTTTGTGGGTGAAGAGCAAGTTTAGCGCTGGTTACATCAAGGCAAATGAAACCAGGCCAGAAAACCCAGCTCCTTCACCGCTGCAGTCTGTGAAAACAAGATCCAGCCTGAATCCTCGGTGTGGTGTCTGTGCTAGGAAGATGCATGAACAATTCTGGTAATGAAAGTAGGAATTTTGGTTTGGCTTTTTTATTGGTTTGGTTTGTGTTTTTTGTTGTTGTTTGGGGGTTTTTTTGTGAAATACGTAAAACTGATGAAGTTTTCAAGAGCTAGGTATTTACCATGGTGCATTTGTTTTTCAGGAGCACCAGCAGCTTTTCGATTACAGACAGTATAAAAGATGTCAATGGGCATTTTTTTCAAAGTAAATGTACGAGTAGCAGCATTAAATGAAGAAAAGTTTAGGTTATTAAATAAAGTTTTCAACACTTCTTACTTGCTCAAAATATTTGCAGCAAGTTCCATGAAGTAGAAAATGAAGGGAACGTGCCATGCAATTTTTCTTTAGCCTTTTTGCAATGCAACAGGGCAATCGATACAAATCTTTGCAGTAATCATATATTGATTTTCCTAGAATATAACTCCATTTAAAGCATTTTTATCCCCAGGAGTGAAAGCATTGGAGGCTATCAAAGGAGGAAGTAGCTTTCCTTGACCCCATCTGCAGTTCACATTGATTAACAGAGGCTAGGTAAAATAAATAAATATGTGTGAGAGAGAAGAAAGAAAAAAGAGTCACAGAAAGGTTAATACTGGCTCGGGAGAAACATAATTATAGTGCATTAGGGGTTTTGTAAAATTATTAGGTCAGGATAAGCTAACAAGTGACTCGGAGAAGGTGGATTCTTCATTAAGTCAGAGCTGAGTATTACAATACCTATTTTTCACTGACTGTGCTGCAAATTCGAGTAATGGGGAGGTTTCTAATGATCTGCTCTTGCACATGCAGGTACCGGAATAGCAAAAAGGAGTTGAAACTGGTAGGTTGTCACTTCACCCTGTAAAGGAAAGTCTGTTAAGATATACTGAGTCTGGAACAAATTCATAGTGAGTGTGCAGAGGTGGCAGTGAAGGAAGCTTGACGATTCCGTGACGCTGCTTCTCGTTAATGCTAACAATGCCGTCGTCGTAGATCATTTTTGAAAGCTACGGACATGTGGTATGTTTGCTTTATTAATTATTGAATTTTATGACAAACCATAAACAATGCAAGATGCTGTTTTATAAGCATTTTAATGACACCGATGCAGGTCTCTTCTAGTGCAATATATTTAAGACGATTTTCCAGATTTACCCACTTGTTTCATTCCCTGCAAAGTAGATGATAGCACATCTCCTGCAGATGTTCTGTTCTGTAGTGTATTACCACTCTGCAAAGGTGGAGGCCACAGTTTTGGAATCAGATTTTTTTCCTCAAAACCAGGAATGTTTGGACATCCTGATTGGTCCTAGATGCCCTAGAAGTCTGCACAGCTCATCCTCTGGGGCTATCAGCTCTGCGCTGTGAGTCTGGCAGTTTTACCTCGTCTCATGCCATTTATTTCTGTGATTTCCTGCCCCTAATCCTCTATGTCTTCTGGTTTTGTGGCTGAAGCTTGGTTCTCATAGATCAGCCTTTATTAAATTAAAAGGTGCGTGCAGCCTCATTATCCTTCTCGGTGTGTTGTAGTTGATATTGTTTGTTTTACCAGTAACTTCAGAGCTTTTTTTGCTTCAGGCAAAGCAGCTACTACACATTGTCAGATAAAGTACCTTATCTGTCAGCAACACTCTTGTGAATTAATCATAATTCAATAGGTTTACTAATCAAGATTTGAGATGAATGTTTTGATAGAGCAATCAGATTTGTCTAATCTATCATTACTTGACAGTTGCTGTAGGCAGAGAGCTAACTTGGCATTAGTAGCTGGTTTTGATCAGTTTAGCATGGCCCCACTAGTCAGTAGCATTGGTTATTGCAGCAACGGACTTCTGCATAGCTACTAATTATAGTTCCTTTTCAGTTTCAAGAGAGGCTGCAGTGAAGCTGAGATCAGGCAGCTCCCACCTATTCTCTAATGTGTTATCAAAACATTTTTGGGCGACGAATTCACTTTGTAATTTTCACAAATAACAAAAGTACTCAGAGCTTGTTGACAAATCCGAGACATGATTTATGGTAGCATATGCAAACATTGCTCAGAACTGAAAGGGTCACTGGAGTAGAAAGGAGATAAACTTAATATACTGTTAAGTGTTGCTAATTATGAATCCAGTCACGTCTGATGTCACTAAAATTTGTTCTCTATTTTGCCCAGTTAAACATTCTTGGGGGTAATTTACAACATAGCTTGCAGCAGTTTGCTCAATTTGAAAGCATAAATGAAAGCTTTCATTGTATATTGACATATTTTTCTTGTTAAGCAATGTTTAAAGTACTGATACAAGGTGCTGTAATAGTGGGTTAGACTGCAAGTGCAAGTTTGGTACATTGTAGTCAATAATGCATTAGTGTGGGAAAATGAAGGAGAGAATTGATGTTTCGTTTGATTTTTTTGATTTTTGATTTATTTTTTTTAACATGGGTGGAGTCTTGTCTCCATGTAGAAGGAGAAAATAAACCTTCAAGCACCAGTGACTAAATATAGACCATTATTCCCATTTTATTTAATTTTTTAGGCTATGCGTCAGTAGTATGAACACAATATATGTGTGGACCACATGTATTGTGGTGCGTATGTGTAATTTAATCACCAGCTCAACGTAAGATTAGCATAAGAGAAAGAATTTATGGTGCTTGTGATTTTGGGGATCAGATATCATTTACATGTTAATGTGATGAGAAGTCTGCTGTGGACTGTCCTCGCTACAGACGATGGTCATAGGTGATGCATGATCTTGTGCAGCAGGCTACCAGGAGAATCAGGTACCATTCAGATTCTGTGGAAGCCCCTAACACGGAGCTAAAACCAGTCCCTTCCCAGTGGGATGTAAACTCCTGCCTACGTACAGCTTCTCTCTTAATCATTTGAAAATTTGAAATACATTAGGTAAAGCAGCAGCAAAAAAATACCAGTTCGCATATAGATACTCACCCGTAAGCCCAGAAAACAGAAATGCGCAGGTCTAACATTTTAGATAGCAAAAATCAATGTCCAAATGCCCTTACTATTTTGATTATGAAAGAGTTCAGCGCAGTGTAGCGGCAACTTGCAGTGCTAATATTTTGGTAACAGCAAGCTGGGATAGGAAATAGACTGCTGTTTAGTGATGAGCGCAGAAAACCGTGGTGTAAATATTTGTATTTCCTTGAGGTTAAATAAGCAATCGTAATATTAGATTTTTGTGGCCGTGCTTTAGTTA
>WEIS01058280.1:10633-28076 GCA_013389965.1 Todus mexicanus
TTTTCTTGTAGTTATCTCTGAGCTCAAAAGCTTGCTAACTTCCAGTATGCCTGCACAGATGCTTTCTGAAGTCCTGCTGCAAATACTTGTTGAAAACTGTTGTGAAGTATGGGTGGCGGTAGCACTACCCACTTGAGAGTATCAACAGGGAACCAGAGGCAGTCTAATGCTCGTCCCATCTGTATTGAAGCTACCGCAGACAGTGAGGGCAATAACTCCTCTCAGTGACGATCAGTGGGATACTTTGCTGGTTAAATTCAACCAAGTGAAATGCCTTCAATATCTGCTGCATGTCACAGAGAACTACGTGCTGTCCTGTAGTGCAGGAAGCATCCTGTTAAAAAAGTGAAACTTGAGTGCAATGAAAAATGTACTTCTAATTTGACCCCTTTGATATTTTTTTTTTTAGCATAGCCTGGCAAAATTTGGGGGAAAAAAAAAACCCAAAACACACCGCTTTTTTATGACTTTTGTTTTAAAAAGAATTTTTGGTTTTTTGCCAGTCACTACTCTGCTAAAAGCCAAGATGAATATTATTTGTACTCACTGCTCATAAAATACCATAGGCCTGTTTCTATGGAGTGATGAGAATTACATTGACTTTGCCACCACAGGATGCCTTCTAATATCCTGTCAACAGTCTCATGCCCTGCATTTACTGCTGTGCTCAAATCCCATCTCTCCATAACATTTAAATGGAATAATGAAAGGGTATCTTTTCCAATATCAAACTATTCCGTAGTTTCTTCTGCATGCGGAACTGCTCTTGATTACTTTGCAAGTTCCCTCTACCTGGTAAACTAGGCAACATTTTTTCCTATACAAATTTAGATGAGGAAAGCTTTTTGATGATCAGTGAAGTGCCATCTGTGTAAAGTGGTTGATTAAATTTCCTTGCTTTCTCCATCAAATTCCGCAAGTTAAAAATCCCATTCTGAGGTTCTCCACTCACTCAAAGCCCTGCTGCCTTGACAGCCACCTTTGACTTCATTTTCTCATGATAAAATCTATCATGGCATGCAAGAGTGCCTTGCTCCTGTGAGATGAATGATGGTCCTGCATGCTTTCTACAATAACATGAGATTAACGTAGATCAAAGATTTTCTAGAGTTATCAAGAGTAGGCAGCCTCCACATACTTAATTCATCGGGATTTTTTCCCTTCTGCTAGTTAACATATCAAACTAATAAATAGCAATGAGTCATTCTGGGTTGTTTTTTTTCTTTAGAGTGCTAATAAATGTATTTGAGCTGACAGTTTTATAATGGTGAGGAGATTAAAAATGTTCTTGGTAAAACGATGCTCTGTGTGAATACTTGTATGCATTTCTGTTCACGTGGTCATATATATAACACCTGTGTGATCCCTCAGGCAATTCAGTCACTCATTTTTCCTGCCAATTTACTTTCTTCATTTTGATCTATGTTTGCTATCATTTATCAACTGACACCTTTCGCATGTTTTCACATCAGTTGTTTTGAGAACATGAATGCTGATAATTACATCAGTACTGCCCCATTGCGGGAGGGTAGACTAGACAGTCACCTGGGACTGTTTTTTAACAGTTATTTAACAGTTACTAGTTTCTGATTTTCATGTGTTGCAAAACTGCTGGTTGCTTCTCCATTTTTCTCATTGTTGGCAGTACTTAGAACTCCTTCATTAACGGCGTCAGTATTGCAGCTCGGTGGTGGGGTGTTTTTCCTAGTTGTGTATGTCTTGTCTCCCCTCATATAGGAGTCGAAGACCTAAAGAATAGTCTCAAGGTTCCCAGGCCTCAGTTCATGTCCTTAGCTCAGAACAGAATTCCGTGGAGCCTGTGCATGCACATGACCACCATCTCTGCATTACCAAACTTACATGGAAGACCAATCTACCTTTATCATGGCTTACTGAGGTTCCCTAAGGTCTTCATGCAAATATTCTTTATAGTGTCAGGCATTCTTTATCATTTCTGCCTCTTTCCCATTGCTATGATTGCTCCGTCATCTGGATCCAGCTGCTCGATCTGCTCTCTAGCACTCACTAAAGGAGCATAGACAGTGATTGTGGGTCCTGTTCACCTATGACTTTGTACAAACAAGGTATCCCAGAAGACTCTTTGCCAAAGTCAACTGGTTCACCTGGTTTTCTTCCCCAAGCCTCATGCTTTGAGAATGGAAGCATTTGGTGCAAGGAGTAACTTGTCTTTCTGTGTACATGGGACTAAACATTTCACCCAGCTGTTGTCTTTTTATCTAGACAAAGATCTAAAGACATTGTGAAATAAACCAGAAACTCATTGCACAGAATCATGTCGTCTTAACAGAAACATGTTTCATATCTGGAACCAGTAGGTGAAGCTCCGTAACACAAGTCTTAAATAAACCAGGAATTGTTCCAGTAGCGTTAAGCAGTGCTACTGCTTTAAAAGAGACCTGCCCCAAAGGGCTTATTACTGCAATTTTCCAAGTCTTTAATTTATTACGTGCTCTCTGTTTTACTACCTTTCCCAGATTTTAGTTATCTCAGCCCCACTTTTGAGTGCTGAAAGGTCAAAAGGTGCACTGCAAAGACTGTGAGTGTAGCGGCACATCAAATGCTAAAATGTTTAGACTACTTGAAATGAAGGAATAAAACATAAAGCTGTTTATTTCTGAAGTGCTTGCATATCGTTTAGAATCCAGCATAAAACCTCTTTAAACATTATAGTGCATAATTAATAATTACCTTTTTTATCTGTGCAGTGTCTGGAACTGGATTTACTGGGAGTTCAGTGTTGGTGTTATAGCAAAAGGTTTTTCAGGTTTTCAGCCTGAAATCTAAATGGGTGGGTGTGGTTTTTTAATTTATTTTTTAAAAAACTAAAATTTCTTCTTTAGTGTGTCTCCCACAAGGAGAATAAAGTGATAAAGTATTGACAGCAGAAACGCAGTGTAGTCTGCAAGTATCTAAATGTACGTGTGTTATAAAAGGAGACACATTTTTTTTGTTCAGAAGTATACATCTTACATTTACGTAGCACCTTTTATTCCCAAGGATCCCGAAGTACTTTAGAAAACCCTTAACATGTGTTGGATCATCTACCACACCCCTAGAGTATTGGCACGTGTGGTGCAGAACACAGTGGCCTTTTAAAGTTGTAAAATTCTTTTAAAAATAAAGATACAAAAGACAGTAAGCATCCGGGTCAACTGCTACTAAAGTCTTTCTGTTGGCTTTGGTGGGAGGTACAAAAGACAAAGGCAGGAAATATCACCATTCTGTGTGGCAGATTAAAAAATTAAAGCACTTTTNTTAAAAGAGACCTGCCCCAAAGGGCTTATTACTGCAATTTTCCAAGTCTTTAATTTATTACGTGCTCTCTGTTTTACTACCTTTCCCAGATTTTAGTTATCTCAGCCCCACTTTTGAGTGCTGAAAGGTCAAAAGGTGCACTGCAAAGACTGTGAGTGTAGCGGCACATCAAATGCTAAAATGTTTAGACTACTTGAAATGAAGGAATAAAACATAAAGCTGTTTATTTCTGAAGTGCTTGCATATCGTTTAGAATCCAGCATAAAACCTCTTTAAACATTATAGTGCATAATTAATAATTACCTTTTTTATCTGTGCAGTGTCTGGAACTGGATTTACTGGGAGTTCAGTGTTGGTGTTATAGCAAAAGGTTTTTCAGGTTTTCAGCCTGAAATCTAAATGGGTGGGTGTGGTTTTTTAATTTATTTTTTAAAAAACTAAAATTTCTTCTTTAGTGTGTCTCCCACAAGGAGAATAAAGTGATAAAGTATTGACAGCAGAAACGCAGTGTAGTCTGCAAGTATCTAAATGTACGTGTGTTATAAAAGGAGACACATTTTTTTTGTTCAGAAGTATACATCTTACATTTACGTAGCACCTTTTATTCCCAAGGATCCCGAAGTACTTTAGAAAACCCTTAACGTGTGTTGGATCATCTACCACACCCCTAGAGTATTGGCACGTGTGGTGCAGAACACAGTGGCCTTTTAAAGTTGTAAAATTCTTTTAAAAATAAAGATACAAAAGACAGTAAGCATCCGGGTCAACTGCAACTAAAGTCTTTCTGTTGGCTTTGGTGGGAGGTACAAAAGACAAAGGCAGGAAATATCACCATTCTGTGTGGCAGATTAAAAAATTAAAGCACTTTTCTTTTTTTTTCTATTCAAAAATCTGTTGTACAGAATTGTACACTTGTACACTGGTTACAACTTCTATCCTAAAGAGGCTTTTTAAGCCACTTCAATCTAACTTCAGCTGCATGTACCTAAATGCAAGAGTATTTCCTATAATAAGTGAGTAGGACTTTAGTTAGTGAAGAACCTGGAGTTTGACTAGGAGTAGAACAGATGCCGTTATTTTGAAGAAAAATATGGCTATAATATTAAGACCCCAGTCTTGCTTGTGTTGGCAGCGAGGGGAAATTATGGTGATGACTTTTAATAAATGAAGTAATATATGGTTAAATGGATCAAGTTTATCTATCTGCCTGTATTTGTATGAATTTCGTTCATGGTGATATGGGGAAGAAACTGGAAACAGTTTTCCTCTTCCATTTTAACCTGAGCAGTTTCCTTCTTTCACTTGTGTGCTCAGGATCCTGGAGAGGTCCTAGTTAGATTTTTATTTGGTTTCCGTCTGTTGCTATTTTAGGTCTCAGATGCGAGTCCTGCTACCTCACATGTAAATTTCTCAGAAGCCAAAACTGTGGTCTCTTGAAAAGATCTGCCTCTCAGAGTTTTTGTTTCCACCGTCCAGCTCCAGCCCCTGGGTAGGTCCTGGGCTCTCCAGGGTTTGAGTCCAGAGGTGCTGTTGGCACCCAGGGGCACGCGGTGAAGTTCCTGCTGCTATTGAGACGAGGCTGTAACTGAAATGGCAGCACCAGGCTTAATAGTTTGGGCTTGTTTTTCTTTGTATATGTGTAAAATATTTCATAATTATGAGTCATAAATAGTGCTGGAATATCCGTGGTAGATCAAAAATCATCCCTAGCATGACCGCTCAATGGTAATAACAAGCAGTGTTAACTCTCTTCTAGAAAGAATGCGCCTATATCCCTTGGTGAAGGGATCCCTATGATCTTGGTGAAGAACTCTGATAATACTCAGTAAATTACTGTTCTTAAAAGCATACTTCACTTTCGATCATAATAATCAATTGTTGGAATACACCTGAAAAGTACTCTTCTCAAAGTCTGGGGGATTTGTCTTAGCCTTGAGAAGCTTGGTACACACAGCAATAGTAGCCGGCCCGTGCACATTATTAGCTCCTGGGAAACATTTTGGGGAAAGAGCTTTTTAATTTCCGGTGTAAAGTTTCTGGTTGAGAAGCATTGCTTTTTTTGGCAGTTGTGTGGATGAGTTTAATTTTTATAATTAAAATACTTTGATTAATTGGCTTCATTTGACTAAAAATGTCAACAATGTTGATTACATTTAGACCTTTTCAGTCTAAAGTAAATGGTGAATATTTATGTAACCAAGTTCATCTGCTGTTAAGTGAACATACAATGTAAAAGAAAGCAGAGTTAATGTGTTTCTTACCCCATTGACTATCCTGCTAATATTTACCACCACTTTGTAGCCTAAGTCACAAAGTATCTAGGAACTTTGTGTGAATACGCTGTTGGCTTTCTAATATGATCTTACTTAAATAAGTGTTTGTCTTGGAAATGTTTCTCAGCTTCCACACCAACATCCCTTCCTCAAAATCCCCCTCCAAAGCGGAGTAGTTTTCAACTGTGAATTGTCTTTATGGTTTAATGTTTCTTAGTCACCTTTGCAGCCCCTGGGTGGTGGTAGCAGGGTGAGGTGGAAGTGGAATATTTCCTTAATGTTATTACACAGAATGTAAAGAACCAGACTAGGAAAAATTATGATTTTTTTTTTTTTTCTAAATCCTACTCCTTACAAAAGCAGGTGGGAGGGTGGGGGGAGGATGATGGAAATAAAGCTGCCATAGCTGCCATTGCTATGGTAAATAATTTGAGAAATATCTATAATTATGCTTTATCTGTTTCATTGTTTTCATGCAAACTAAAGGCTTTTGTGTGTATGTGGATCAGTCTCATAAGAAATGAATATGCCTTGGATGATGTCCAAAAACTTAGATAACACTTTTTTTGATATACCACTTGATTAATATTCTGTAGTTAAAATAGGTAGTAACTGAGTGTTGATTAGGGTAGGATAATTCAGAACAAGCATTAATAACTTGCGTTCTGCATGGTCAAAATTTCAAGTCGATAATAAAATACTGTTCATCAGTGGATTGATTTGACCATAAAGCTGTCCATGTATTGATGCAACCGAAGCATTAAATTTGCATGTTGTCATCTCTGGCTGTGTCAGGTCTGAAGGCTACATTGCAAGCTATGAATTGCCCAGTATTGATAGTAATCAGAGAAAGGGATTTTTAAAGGAGATACCCACCCTCTATGGAATGGAAAGGGTAAAAAGTTCTCTAATGAATATGATGCAAGATGATCAAAGCAGATCATCAAAGTATGCAGTAGCTACTGTACCAGCCATATCTCTGGTAATGGCTCTTGCTGTCTGCCTGTCACTGAACTGGAAAGAGAGGGAGGGGAAAAGTAGTTCAGAGGACAAAGTAACATGGTGGGGAGATTATTTTCCCAGACACATTCATGATATTTGAGTCCCTGGGTCATATCTGAAACCACAGGTTGGAGTATTATGCTGTAATTTTAGACGTATGGCTTTTGCTGAGCTAGAAGTTGTAGTTCAGAAGATACAGTGAACTCTAGGTTTAATTCTCCGTGACGTACTACTTAGCATAACGTTTGGTGCGTTGACATGAGCCGTACATTGATTCAGAACCAAAAGCTTTGTCAGTGAGCATTGTGAGCAGCTGATCTTTTCCTCTTAGCAGTGAGGTTTCATCAGGTGATCTTTTATGGTGAAGAAATTGAACAGAGATTAGAGGACTAATTTTTAATTTCAAAATAAAAGGACGTTTGATTTTGAGCATGAGGGAAGATGTCTTCTCTTTGCCTCTTCAGCACCTCTCAAATTCATTGGGATATGTTTATTGCCTCTGAAGGCTGAAAAGGCTTTGAATTGTCAGTGGCATTTGTACTCACACACAGAAATCTGGGAGAAGCTGAAACTTCATTTTGACTGGCACTTGCAAGACATCAGCAAAGTAAGATGCAGTGTGTAATGCAGTATGTAGCTGAGAACAATTTCCTCCTCCTTTTTCTGTGTTCATATTTTATTTACTGTACCTTGCTCTCAAGTGCTCCAAATAATCTCAAAGTAAATCTGATCCTATCTGATAAGACAACCAACGGTTTCTTCCCTTCTTCTCTGTTCCAATCAAATCCAATACCTTATCAACCTAAAAATAATCAGAGTAATTCCCTTGAGAATTCCCCACAGCTATTACCTGTCTTTGCCCAGAATGCTTCATCAACTTAGGGAGAAGGGAATGCCAGGGAAGAAAAAAAATGCCAGTAATCTGTCTTCAAAGAAGAGATCTCACTCACCGGTGTTCCTTCTCTTAGGCATTTCTTCGGTGTACAGCTGCAGCAGAGGCTCCTATGGACAGGCAAAAAAGAGAGAAAGGGCCTTTAGACAGGTAATTTCCTACAAGTTTTAGAAATTTACAGGGCAAACCACATTTTACAATGCGCTTACAGCAGTAAATGGAAATTTCCTTTGTGAAGGTTTGCCCTGGTTTAGAGAACCACCATTTAGCAAACAAATTGTGCCCTGGCTTCCATTTCCAAATAGACTTATTATAGATACGAAACATTATGGAACTGTCATTGCCATGTTTTCTATGGTAAATGAAGTAATCATTCAGCAGCAAACAAAAGCAAACAAAAGCAGGTGGTGTGGTGTCCGTTGTGAGCTAGGAAACGATTATGAAGCATGCCAGAGCAGCTTCAGTAGGCAGGGAAGTTGTGAGCTGTCTTAACCCAGTAATGTCGTATTGCATGGCTACACATCTCAAGCGAAGTCAGAACAATTAAAGATTGAAAGCATAGGAGGATTTTGTGGGGTTTTCTTAAACCTATGTGCATTATAATAACATATAGCACGCCATCTCTAATGGGAGTAACATTGTGTATGCTGATGAACAGATGCCTAAGTGCCTGAAACTAAATGAAATGAATGGTCCCTTCTGTAGTCACAAACCATAAAGAAAAGAGACCGAGACTGACTCAAGGCCATACAGTGAGTTCCTGGCATTGCCAAGGTGAAGTGTTACGGTCTCCAAATCTCAATCCTGAGCTCGGTCTGCTAGAGCTCATGGCCTGCCTTGTGTGGAGAGATGCTCTAGCTTCTGACAGGCCACCACTTTGATTTTTGAGCTCTGAAGATATTGGAATGGTACTGGATGTAAATGTAAATTTTTGCTTTTATAGAATATAACTTACTGAAAGACATGACCTGAATGTGGAAACTAGCCTTTTTATTCTTGAGTGCTTATTTCCCATTGTGGGCTCAGTGATTTGATCAGTATTAAATGCAATAATTTGTCTGAAATTATTTTCTCATTGTGATTCTGAAAACATGACAGAAGAGGAAGAGAGGACAATTTATACCTGCTTTTACTAATTCATTTTAACATTGACAAATGAAAGAATCTCCATTTAAGCTCAGAGGTTGAAAGCTATTTCATAACAAAAGGAAGTGACTGGTTTGCACTAGTTCCTTACTGCAGAGTGTTTAAAGCAGCAGACACTAAATTAATAAAACTGTGTTCAATAATTGCAAGTGTATTGAAGGGATTTGGGCAAAACAGTTTGTGAATGAGTCTATATGAGGAGAGAAATGAGACCTGTAGTATCTGGGTAGAAGTTGTTCCTTAGGCTGCAAGCTGCTATTAGGTCCATATTCTCCTCTTACCCACATGTACAAAGTCTGTGCACTGGAGTGGAGAGAAATGTGGCCCTTTCTGGTTCGTGAATTGAGAGCTCGAGTACCCCCAAACACTGGATGATTAGCACAGCCCAAGACTAAAGGTATTGCAAATTAATTGTGCAAAAACATTTGTGTACAGTTGGTGCATCTGTTCTTACATGAATCAGAAGGAAGAGTTGGGCAGAGATCCTTTTAGAAAGAAAAGAAAAACATATGTTAGTTATTGTATTGAGAGGATGTTTTTATGAGAAAAGGGGATGCTGCTTCATTAATAACTCTGACATGTCACACCAATTCTGGTAGGTCTGATAGATTAAACATGAACCTCTCATTATTCAACCAGCTGAAATGTATTGGCTGCTTTACCCACCTAATATTTATTCCTTGCACAGTATAGCTACAAAATTGACATCTTCTTTTAAAACTGTTTGGCTGTAATAAATATAAAACTTTCACCGCTGATGTAAAGCATTGCTAGCTGGCATCATTTCCTATCCCTTTTTAATTATTCTTGACACTGTGGAGAAACATCTAATATAAATCTGTAATGTGCTCTGATGACAAACTACACGGTTGGAAGACCATGTAATCTCTCCACAATTAATTAAAGTGCACAGAGCTTTTTTTTTTTCCCCTCTTGTTTTTTTCTTTCTTTTTTTTCCACTCCCCCAGCAACCAGATGCCACTGACTGGCTCAAATAACGTTGCTGTCAACTGTAAAAAATTAAGATCCAAACCCTAAGAAAGGTACTTAAATAAAGAAACCAGATGCCAGGTTATTTTCTGATGCTATGGCATACATCTTGGTGGAAGGCACCATTGTTCAACATCTGTAGCTTTACATACTTAATTACTCACATAACTTAGCAAATCTGTCGGCAGTTTATTTCCACAAGTATCTGTCACTTCAGCAAATCCTTTATTGAAAATTGAACGATGCCAATCAGTGTGAATAGCTCACCAGCACTCCTGGAGCAACGAAGTTTAGGAGGATTTGGCAGCTGTTTGCTCGATGGGTATATATATCCTTCTGGTTTAAAATGGGTGTGAATCTGCTTCCAAAGAGCTTCAGCTCCATGCTAGGAACAGTCAGCGATGCTCTTAGGCTCATAGGACACATGGAATCGATCAGATGCAAATTAATAACCATTTTTAGGCAACTTTAGAATGTTTCTATAACATTTACTGGCTGCAATATTACTATGGGTGGAAGACAAGTTCATAAAAAGCATTTATTAAATATTACAATACCACCAGATGACTTTTGGTGATGAAGTCTAAAGCCACAGGAAGCTGCAGGTGTGGGTTAATTTGCAAGGTAGCAGCAAAAGTTCAGATACTATTAGTTAAAGTTAACAAGAAAAAATTGCATCAGCACACTTTAATTTTTCATTGACATTGCAATATGAAAAAAATCACCTCAATGTTGTTACTAAACATGAATATTTTTATAGAAATGCTTGAAATATACTAATGTGTTTTCTACTGTTTCTGTAAAAATAGAGTACAAAGGATGGTGGTTCTTGTCAGTGGTTTCTCTACCCAGCTATCAAGTGTATTTACATCAATGAAGCAAAATATTTTGGGGTTACAATTACCGGAAAAAACTGTGCTGTGCTTCATGATTTCTCAGTTAGGATTGTTTTATTACTTTAAAAGAGTTTTTCAAGCATCATAAAATAAATTATCAATATTAGTGGAGCCTTTTGTGGGTGGAACGTGCAACTATTGTGACAAGCAGAGGGTGAGATTCCAATCTTCTGCTCATCTGCCGTGTGCAGCCGGACCTGCTCTTTGTGCTGCTTGTGCACAGCACCAGGAACAACTCGTCTCTTTGGGACTGCGAGCATTGTGTAATAAATACTTAGTCCTGGAAATAACAGTAAAGATGTAACTTAAGTATCTTGGATGATTCTGTAGTACTGATGTAGTGGCTCTGCCTGTGGTTCTGTCATGTTTGGGGGAGGTTTCTGTTTGTGAAGCAGCTTTTGTGTTTGTAAACGGCTCTCTGACTCAATTTCTGGTTTGTATTTCACTTTACGCCACCATTCACTCACTCCTCACAACCAATATAAATCAATAGCTTTACACTACACTGCCTTGCTGCTTGGTTTATTTCTTAAAGGATTTTTACTACTGTTGCTAGAGATGGTGGATTTTTCTTTTCCCCTGCTACTAGACAGTTGGCACAACTCGAACCTGAACCATGCTGTCCTTATTAACGCTCTTGGAGAGAAAACGCCTCCTTTTTAGCAAAAACTACTGACTCACCAGCTTTGTAAGCATTCTAATAGAGCTTACAGTGTTTGCACTGAAACAGTTTAAAAATAGAGCAGTCAAAACTGCAGAGCAGTTAATAAATGGGGAACGTGGATGCAATGCGGTGGTTTAAATCCATATAAAAGGTACAAAGCATGTATAAGCTTTTGCGTGCCGATTATTTTTGCTGTGTTTTCTAACATACTTTGCGTTCTGTCAAGCGGTTTAGTGTATTCCCACTGATTACATTGTTTTGAATCATTTCATTTGGGGTTGCATACAACACAGTCGTGTTATTTATACTTGCATTAGAGTTGAGGGGTTTGAAACTGTGTTGCAAACTATGGCTCAAATAGCACTGTCAAATACCCCTAAGAAATCCCTTTAGTTTACCCCTATTAATGGCTGTAACCAAGGGAGAATGTGGAGATCCCTGTGACCACGTTTCCATGCAGGACACTTCTTGAAGCCCTTTGAAGGGCAGACACTCCCACAGCAGGAACCAGCAAGGCAGCAATGGGCTGGCTCAGCGCTGAGCGCAGCACCGGGGAGGAGGGTTCTCCAAAGAAATGAGGAATAAAGCTAGGTGGCAGAAACCTCGTGTATTAAAAACATTCCAGTTTGGGCAAAATCAACATCGGAAGGGTACAGTAAACGCCAGGGGATTTTAGTGACCACAAATGGTTAGGAACTTGGTTTTACATCTCGTCTGACCAATGGTTTATGGCACACTGTGGTTTTTGCTTTTCTGCAACAACATGTTTCTTGGATTGTTGAAAGTATTTGGCTTGCAACACCTCCGAGGCCTGGGGTAGCTCGCAGTAATGCAAACTTTGATGTGTCTTATTGTTAAATTATATAGTGCATACAATATTTCATTTTATTTAATACAAATCATTTTTATTTACTTAAAAGGAGCAAGCTGTCTTATTATATGTGTTTGGCTTAGAAACAAAGGAATTATATTCTTTTAAGAGGTGTTTTATGTTTTATGGTTACTGAGAGAATAAATGGCCTTTTAATAGGCATTTATTTAAGTGGGATCCATGTCTCCACTCTATTATATATTTTCAAATAATTAAAAGTGCTATAGAAATGCCATATGATAGCCCTACGAAAAAAGAGGGAAAACCCATGTGGTTTAGGATATCAGGGAAAAAAAAAAATCCTGTGTCTTGGGGAGGGGAGAAGGCAGAAAGGTTTATTAGGCTAATTTAATTTCTCCTGATGCTACAAACATGCATGGGATGAGGATGTGGGAGTTCAAATGTAGACGCTGCTTGTCCTGTTCCCTACAGTGACCTGTTCTTCATTGAGACAGTCAATTGACACAGACGCCAGTGCATTTATTACTGCGTCTACTGTAAATGAGACTTTCAGTCTTGCCAGGGATAGATATTTTTCCTGTGTTCACCACTATCACACATCATGGTTGAGGGAGGGGGAAAAGGAACTTTTAAAACAATAATATCAAACAACTTGGGGAAAAATGTTAAATATTACCATATGAAGAACTGATTAAATTTGTATGGTTTTGTTTCAGTAAAAATTGATATGTGATGAAACACAGTGCAGCTGGATAACTTGTTTTGGCTAACGTTCTCTGATCTCTTTACCCAACTATATATAAAAAAAGAAACCGCATCAGCGTTCTTGTTCCTATTGTACAAGCTCTGACAGAAATGCCCCCTTTTCACTTACTCCTTACCATCTGGATTATAAAAAAACTTAACATGAATTTCCCAGCGATGTAGTTTATCTACATATCTTCTTCATATTCAGACCTCCTCTCAAATATCATTTTTGTAAGTCTACTCCTCACAGTTTTTATGCATTTAATTTGGAAAATTACTGTACTTGGGTATTTCCAGTTCAGCAATGCCAGGGGACCAACGAGCAGACGCTGCTCATGTTTACGTTTCGGTGTAGCCCAGAGGCCAGTATGTTCTGATAGCTGGAAGATCTCATATTTAGAATTTACCTTGTTCCATCCTTCTGACTCCGTGGAGGTCTTCTATGCAAGGTCATAAATGCCACAGTGTGTAGGCACCTCTTCCTGGTTTATGGCAATACTACTTCATTTTGTTTGTTTGTGTATACGCTGGATTTATGATCATGGTAATTTTAGTGTGTTGAAGAAACACAGGAGCAGTTCCTCCACAAGACTAATGTTTTCAAGCAATCAACTCATTTTTAAACAGCATGAAAGTTCTGTCAGTCATAAACTTATGCTTGTCCACATCAGAGATTACTTTAAAATTCCCACTCCTTATGAATATTCCTCAGTACCTGAAATGCAGGAGGGTGAATTTAGCCTACTTTGCTTACTGTAAATTCCTTTCTTCAGTCAAATGTCCTTATATTGCAGGCTTTTTTGGCTGGCACAGGAAGGCTCAGACTTCCTGCTTGTTGATGTAGATAGAATTTTTCTTTTATTTTGGGAGTGGCAGGGGGTTGCTACAAAGTTTAATTTTCCATTTTGTTAACTAAGAACATATGCCAAGGGTCTTGGACTCTCTGAAGTACTGACTGACATAAAATATAATGGCAATCCAGCACGGGCTGGGGCTGGAGAATCTTGGATATTGTCCCACCAAATACTGGAAGACTGCAGATTTTTTTAACTGGGATAGATAGCATGGGTAATTTGCTCTTCGCTTTGGCACACTCTGTTTAATTGCAACTACAGCAGAGCAAAACCATCTGCTAAAGTGATCAAGGTCGGAGTTTTTGAGTTATGAATGTTAGAGAAAGTCATAGATACAGTTCTTCTTGTCATTTCTTGTGGTGGAACCCCACAGAGATATAGCCCATCCTTGATATGGAGTGGTTGTCTCTGTTGTTTGGTAAGTGCCAACCATGTGTTCCATCCTACTGCCAGTCCCGTCCTGCTGCAGCTGCCAGCACACTGTGCTGCTTCTGCTTGCTCTGCTTGTTCCTAACTCTTCCATATTTTTCAAGGGTGTTTGGTGCAGCACTGTGTTGGAAAACAGGATAAATCTAACAAAAGCTTCACGGCCATCGTAGGCTCAAGTTAGGGACTGCTTAAACTGGAACACCTAGAGCTCTGAGGTTTTCCATACTTTCTAACAACAAAGCTCTATCTTAGGCATTTTAGTCAGATTTGCTGCTATCAAACGCATTTTTTTCTTATGGAAAAGCTTGTGCCTTTGGAGTCTTTGGACCATCGCTGAGGAGTGCAAAAGGAATAATTCCTCTGTTCTTGTGTTTGTCACTGAGTGTTAGTCTGTGAGGATTTCCAAACTGTTCTTCGTTCTCAAACATAAATTTACTCTGCAAACATTTCCCCAGATTTCTTTTTTTCCTATTTAGAAAGCTACACTTTTATGGAAAAGAACACAACTTTCCAAATAAAAAAATTTTAAAAATCCATAAGTCCCGCAACAGAGAATTAAATAAGAACTGGAATTTATGTCCCTGCAAGAATCATCTAGATTATCTGCAGTTAATATGCTATAAATAATTCTACAGCAGCCTTTCCATTTCTATTAATTGAATTCTCAGTAAACTCTAATGAACTTTTCGATTAAAATAGATAATTTTTCTGCTTCAAGTGAGAAGGATTATTATTATTTATTGAATGGGTGGACAGAAAAGATTGCCATGTACCTTAGTCCCCAAAACACTAACAGCAGAATTCTGTCATTCTGGCGATGTTCTCACCATGTGTAGCCTTCCTGAATATGTTATGTAAGCATATTACACCTCCTTTTTGTCACTGCTATCATTGCCCAATTAGACAGGTATGGATTTTTGATACTCAGACTTCAAACTGTATCACTGTCTTATGTTCCTACTGTATTACAGAACCTACAGTTATTGTCCAAATCATTGACTGTGGAAATGAGGGCTGATACTGTAAAAGGAGCAGCCACTAACAACTTCTACTCTTTGAAGAAAATTCAGATGCAATTGTAGGCATTTTGTGTACCCATAAAAAAAGATTATGGCCTTTTATGCTCTTTAAAACTTGCTTGTTTCATTTTTCTGACTTACCATTGCTACTATAGGTCTCTTTCTGTTCCTATTAGTTAACGTCACATTGGTGTTGCCAATTTAACTTTCTAGGTGTCCTGGTTTGGGTTAGAACAGAACAATTCTGTTCGAAGATTTTCATTTTCCAGCTGTCTGTCTGAAGTTAGCAGCATGTTTACAGACAGAGTCTGCTTCTAGCACTGATAANCCTGACCCAAAACTGTGACACTAGGGTAAAAAGTATCTTAGTCATAAGTATATAAAAACTACTAGGAATGTTCAGGTGAAGGGCTCACCTAGTTCAGTAATCCTATCTGAACTGTGCCCAGTTTTTAGAGCGTAGAGAAGGAGTGGAGACAGAGAAGAAGGGTGCTGGAAGACAAAAACTTGTTTTCCACATCTCAGCCTTACTAGATATTGATGTGAAGAAGATCTGGTATTATTGAGAGATAAATTTGTTGAAATATAGTAGAACATCGTAAAAATAACTTTAAAATCCACATACAATTCCGTGCCTGTAATTTAATTAATGTATGCATCTGTTAATTCTGATTTCAGCATGGCATGAGGTATGTGCTTACTTCTGACAGCCTAAGATTGGAATTTCATGTCATACAAACAAAACCAAATTATTAATTGATACCTAGAACTGAGTTAGGAATTACATATGTTGTGCTCACAAAAGAGGAATGCTGTATCGTGGTTTTGATAGCAAGGTTCACTCCTCAGATTTATAGGGTAAGTAATGGACTTCATAAAGTCAATTTTTGCAAGGCTCAATAACTTCTTGCGGCGAGAGCATTGTCTGCTCTGTAAGCAGCAATTGTAAAAGAAAAAAATCTTCATAATTACTGCCTCTCACCAAAGTACACTCAGTTGTCCTAAAACCCAGCCAAGCAAAGTACTGTTTGTTTCTGGGTATAGGATGATATGTTTTCACTGGAAAAGAAAAAAACATTCAGTTTGTAGACTATTTTAGAATACCTTTTACAGCTTTTTCCTTTAAATAATATTAGTCCATGAGTATAACTCATTTTAAGGAACATATTAGAAAATGGTACATATGTGATGCTTAACTTCTGAGAAGAGGCTACTGCCTGAGCTTTGTGACTGCCTTCTTTAATTATAAAATACTAATTCTGACATGATACAGAGACAGCAGAAATGACCCGAAGGAGGTATGAATCAGCTAAAACAGAAGAAAGCAAGTGCAAGGAAGCAGTAAAAGAAGTTTTCTTCCATCAGTTCAAAGTCTTGTCCATCTGCTCTTAATTTATCGTCAGCAGAGGTTGAATCTTTCACTGCTCTCAGGCCACACAATGAATCAAATCATGTTTCCTAATTTCCACCATTCTAAGTTATGGTCCTAGGAAATGGGATTCTCCAGTTTCTTGTCTCTCTTCATGACAGCTGGAGGAAAAGAGCCAGGTGGAGAGGAAGATGGCAGCATAGACCTTCCACTTGGAACCTACCTAGGGCCCTCAGTTTGGCTTGCAAAAGCATTGACATTTTGTGTGTCTTTGACAACCTTTCGGTAAGGACTTTCTGTGGCTTTTGTGTACTGTCCTAATTTGTATATTACTGTCTTTTTTTTTTCTTATTTTTGCTAGATGCTATCCAATGTTTTAATGGTGTTTCATAGAAATGAAGGTGAAAAACTTCAATGGCTGAATTAAAAAGTCCGTCCAGATGGTTTGCTTTATGCATTACTTAGCTGCCCTCTTCCAACAAAGTCAAAATTACATTAAAACCTCAGAGTACCCCTTCTCCGATTTTATCTGATGACTTCAATATGCCTGGTTTCTTTATTTAGATGTTGTTGAATTAAAAATATATACAATTGGGTAGGAATTCAAAATAAAGTTTGGATTTGAAAATGAACTGCTTCGACAAGATGTGAGAGGAGTTTGGTATGGAATGGCAAAAATCTGAGCATTAGACCTGTTCTAAAGGTGAGGAGCCCAATTCATTGCTCCCTTGTGTTCTCCAAGCTTTTGTATATCAGGATATCAATTGCTGCAAAAGAGTGCTCACGCTTCCCATGTGCTGATGAGGCAATGTGCAGATAAAAATAATGCAGACTTCAGATACTTCTGGGACAGCAGAGCAAGGGAGGTTTTGACGGATGGTGTTCAGGTTTGGCTGGAGTGCCTGTGTGTGGTATAGTGATTCCACAAGGAGCATGTGATGCTCATGTTTGGTTTCAGCCTACAATTACTTGGTGGGATCAATATTTCTCACCTTTAGTTTCAACAACTATGTTTCAAAATATAGATAGCTTGGTGGGCCAAATTGGGGACCAC
>WEIS01058284.1:0-21409 GCA_013389965.1 Todus mexicanus
CATTTTATGCCTGGCATTTCCATCCTACTTCCTGCATAAACACTGCTGCACTCCCCCTTCCTCCGCAGTTCCTGTCAATTCTGATTACTCTGAATTTCCTTAGACTTTTGATGCATTTCCTTACACCACCACCGCCCCACCTCCCGGTAATGCTTCTGTCCATATGCCAATTCCTGACCCCACGCTCCTCATATGCCATCACAGTACTTCTGTCTCTGGACAACTTTCTCAACTCCTAGTTTGTCTTTAATTCAGATTCCATTTTCTTGCTCTTCGCTACTGACTGATCCTCATATTACCTCTTAGACATTTCAGCTATTTCTGAGTCTTATTTTTGCTTGTATTCCCATTTTCTGTTATTTCTAGTCCAATTTTCTCCTCCACTTAAACCCCACATTGCTGTAAACTTCACAAAAGAAATTTGGATTTAGACCAAATAAAAGAAGCTGGTGGTGATCTTAATCACAGAAAATCTCAGATGTGATACCTCATATCTATTCAAGCTTATATCCCCACCAAGAGCATTTTCCATAAAGAAGAGCTTGAGCTTGGTGCTAACAAACATGAGACTGTGTGGGGAAAAGGCTAGGAAAAAAGAGAAATAATTCTACCATCGGCTTACAATAAAATCAACAGTTACAAACACCAAACCTCTGGTTGTCCCGTAAATTGATCTACATTTTTCAGCTGGGTTTAAAGGGGGGGGGAAAAAAAAAAAAAAGATATACCTGTCTCAGTTAAAACGGACCAACACAGAGATTTTAACTCTACAGGAAGCTTGGATGTAATCACCCTCTACAGCTTTACAAGGATGATCCTTGGTAATTCTGTTTTTCCATAACAAACTGCCAGCACCAATGCAAGAGGAGACAAGGAGCCACACGGTTTCTCCTTATGTGAAGCTCTTGCACGTCTGGCTACACTACAACTTAAAGAAATTAAAGCAAATGTGAAAGTGGTGTCTTCTTGCACAGCAGTTGCAGTTGCTGAAAATACTTTCTTACGGTACTTTTCAAGCATTTCTGGAAGGAGGAAGGGGAACTGGTTTCTTCGCTAGCCTGCCACTCTTCCAGGAATACTTGCAATCTTTGAGGTAAGACCATCTTTCCTCCTCAATTTAACAGTCACAGTCCGCATTTCTGCATCCACTGCAATCATTTTTACCAGCTGTAAATACTTCCCCTCTCCATCCTTGCTTTTTCAACCCTCTGTGCTTAAATGAGGTATCACCCTCGTCTTCAGAGGATTTGTTGGGAGCATTTGCTAGTCACCAACCCAGCCCTTCCAGAAGCCTAGAAAATGTTAACCAGCCCCAACAAACTGAGTGCTTCACGTTGCCAGTTTTCTTTATTGCTCTGCCTACTTGCACCTCTATTCCCACTATCCATTCTACCTTCCCACACACCCTGAGCTCAAAAACTACAGCAGAGTGCTCATTTAGATCTGGCAATACCTACATTATCTTTAATACTACCACATTCTAACTGCGTATTACCCTTTCTTTCTCTCCTCACAACTATATGTGCTTAAAAAGAGATTTTGTTTTCTTCACTGCCTGCTGTCATTCCTGAAGAACTTGTGCAAATTTGTCTTTTATCTTTACACAAACTCTAATGCAAAACTTTCCTCTGACTACTTGGCTTTTTCTTCCCATTTCTGACAGGCTGTGCTCATTTGTGACATTATTCTTGCGGTGTTTCACATGTGTAGTTTTTCCTACGATTTTCCCTGTTCTTTGGATAAAGCATGAACATTTTTCATGCTTTAGTACATAAACTCTTCATGCTGCTGACCTCATCGGCTCTCAGCTTAATGACTTTTCCCCTAAATATATCTCTTTTTTTGCTTCTTTTGCCTTGTTTTTGCTGTTAGTACACAATGAATTGAGCCCAAATGATTCAACAAACATTTCACTTGTTTCCAGTCTCATCCACAACATCCACGTGATTCCAGCCTTTACATCAGAGATTCTCACATTAGCTTCTCCCGTCTCTCTCTCTGTTTCCTTCGGTAAAAGTCAGCATCTTGGCTTGTCATCACAGATGCCTAACCATAATGTGGCTGAAATGCAGCTCTTTTTGCTTCTTCACTCTTCCTCCATGCTTGCAGTGCTAGCAGGCAGCCGGCTTTACTAGACCATAACCAACAGGTTCTCTTAAACTGAAACCTGTCTGTCCTCACTGATGCAGATCCCTTCTCCACAGGATCTCCAAAACACAGCCTTTCACTCTAAGCTAAGCTTTTTATCCATCATCTCATAACTGTACGATTACTTCCACATTCCAGCCTTGACAAATACGGTCTTCCTCAATCACATCCACTTCTGATACTAAACCTCTCAGGTTGTCTTCTGTACAGTGAATCCCTCTCTGCACTTGTAAGTAACAGCACTCTCCCCCGCATCAAATGTAAGGCAGTGGGGTTTGATTTTAATGCTCATTAGCAGGCAACACCAATCGTCTCCTGTTCACTCATAACTCCTCCCCCCTCTGATCAAACTAACTCCAGCCACAAACACCTGGGTTTTTTAGAACATTTGTTTTTTTAGAATCACACCTTCATGTTTTCCTGCCAATGTTTAGTTGATACTTATACCACTTATGTTTTATAGCATCCACAAACTCTTCGGAGCTATACCGATAACTAAACAGAATGGGAAGGGAAACAAAGATGGAGGATATCCCCAGAGCTGGAGAAGCTGCGGAAAGATTTCATCCAGAGAACATATTTAGCAACTTCATGACGAACATAACATTTATTTAGAGTCGGTGAGGACTGAGGGCAAGCGAAGATGCTTGCCACTAGCCGCTCCATAAGAGGCCCTAGCTGAGTGTGAGGCCCAGCTGGGCCCCAGCCCTGACCCTAGGAGCACGGACAGGGCTGAGCCAAGGTTGTGCCATGGGGACACAGTGCGGGAGCTCCACAGACATGGGCGAAGCACCAAGAACCTCTGTAGAGAAGGAGCTGGACAAATCAGGAGAGATAAGGAGACTGTAAATGTCAAAAAAGCATAGAGAAGCCTGATACCCAAGACAATAAAGGGAAGAGCTAACCTAAATAGGGCTAGGCTCACCTTTTCTGGGGCTTCAGGTGGAAAGGTTATCTGTTTTGGGGCAAACAGATCATGTGTGTTGCTAAGTGTGAGGTTCAGAAGATGGGGTGCAGGAATTTAGATAGGGAATGGCTGTATGTAATATACGTACATACATATTCACACACATATGGAAGGTGCAATTTAAGAGCTGAGCTAAAATGTTTAAGAACCACTATTCTAATGCATACAACTAAAAAGAAACCACTTCACAGCGGTTCAGCCACAAACACAGTACACTAGTCTGGTGCACCAAGTTTTCTTGGGTTCCTCCACCTGTATTCATCAGCCACATTCACCTGATGTGTAGACTGTAAGCGCTTTGGAGCAGGGATCAGGCTTTCGACCCGTGACTTTGCAATGCCTTTCAGAACAAAGGCCTCACCTTTACGTAGCATTGCTCTGTATTATGGCACACCGAGAACAACACGAAGATGAGAAGAGGAAGCGAAGGTGGGTTAAACCTAAGCAGAATTAGCCACTTCCCACGTCTACTCTCTTTTAGCATCAGCATGAAGTACACTAAATCCAGACAATATGGTTGGAGAAAAGAAGAAGCGCTACAGAAAAATCGAGAGACAAAAGCCACAGTTAGTAAAACACTTCAGAAATGTACATATTTTCAAGTGATCCTCCTGTTGTGAATGGGGCCATTTGATAATAGGAAGCAGATGCGTAATCAGATGCACCAAGGTAAGGTGCACAGTAATCCACTTACATGGCTCAAAATTGTTTTAACTGACTACACGTTGTCTTTAAACTCTAAGTTCCGTATTTTAGCTCCAGCTGAAAAGCGACAGTTCAGCTTCTGTATTTCTGCAACTTCTATTCACTACATTCCTCTCAAAAAGAAAAAAAAATTCCCACACTTCTTTTGAAATCATCATGCCATTTGTGCTGTAATGACTTTTCCAGAAGCCTCTTTGGATTCTGATGACAGAGAATCACGATTCCAGAAGGGAAGCAGAAGTGGAACACACAAAAAATGGAGTTTTAAACAACATGTATTTATGGAACTGTATTTACTAATGAGGTAAGAGAAGTCGTGGAAATATGTTCTACCAAAGAGCACATTATAGTGGGCACAAAGATCTATTTTATTAAAAGTAATATACGTATAATATTAGCAAATTTCCCCAAACACACTACAATGTATGACACTTTCTATGGCTTCTCAGAGTATATGAAAACACCTTATTCACATTGCTTTCAAAAGCAAGTCACAATTGTGTAGTACAGCAAGCAAAAAAACCCAAAAGCAAACCACATGCTGGGGAAAGTATGGATTTTAAGAACACACATCTATATGCATGTATCCAGCCTCATATCCATTCACTCCACCAAGCTGTTACTACCTCTTGTCCGTGTTAGCTTTGTAGAACCAAAGTGGAGCAGAGAGAATTACAGAATTTTAATGCACGAGAGGGAATAAAATTCACTAAGCATCGATCTCTTATGCCTCTCTAAGCCAGCTGAAAACAATGAGGTTGCCTTAGGTGGCACAAAGGTGTTACCATTTCTCGTACAGAAACTTGAGTTATACGTGACAGTGAGAAAGAAAAGGATTTGATACTGAAGTGACATGCTGAATTCCTAGGAGTGGGAATTACAGGGGGAAAAAAAGAATTTAAAATCATGTTTTAAACGGTAAAATAACAGAATCATTGAAGTGCAATAACCATCAAATAGGAGCTACAGGACAAAAGCAAGTAGAGAGATAATATTAAAGCCATAACTTGTAATTTCAATTAACAGAAATTCTTGGAGAGTGTCTTTTAGAGAGACCTTAAACAATTAAAATCTACTTCTATCCAGAGAACTAAGACCATCTTTGCTAGCACCATATTGCTTCTTTAGGTTATATGTTTCACGTCTTTCCACCATGCTTTCGTTCTGTCTACTTCCTACAACACAGTAGCAAGTGCTACTATGCCAGAGAGAGTGTTCCAGTAACCTATTAAACTTCTCTCAATGTTTCCATTCTTCTCTTTTTATAGAGAAATCTCTGTGTCCAATAAAGTTTAAGCAGGCAGGGTGAACTTTGCACCTCAAGTCCTGATTTAGATGGAAATGTCTTCAGCATATGAACTGTCTGCTACTCTCTGTTTACACAGTAGCCTGCAGAGCAGCCCCTGTCACCATCCTTCTTTCTTGGTCCACAAGCACTGGACCAAAATAAACTGGTAGAATCAAAATAAAAATGTGGGATTTCTATCGGCTTCAGTTCCGGTTTTTACTGTAAATCTTAACCTACTCTTCAAAAAATGGAAGCACACTTGGATTCTAGTTATTACATCAGTCTAGAAAATCATTTCAAGAAATCCTTAGTGATCACAGCTATCAGGACTGCTTAGTAGTAACTGTAACTCCATTACAGTTTAGGGACTATTTTATTTAACTTATAGCATATAAAAGACAGAAGTGTATCTTCTAAGTAGGAGCAGTACTAAAATCAGAATTCTAAGCATTCATAGCTTAAGAATGGTCACCGCACATTTTTAGATCCTGGGACCTTTAATAGAAAACAGTCAACTAAAAAGACTGCATTCGTCAGACTAGATTACTGATTTCAAGCAGCCCCTCCCCCAGTCACATGACTATGCTCTGCACTCTATCAATTAAAACTTGTTTAATCTTAGTCACTATCATACATGCAAAGATTAAACAGTAACCTGTAAGGGCCTGTGACATACACTGCTCAGTTGTAATTCCGTTTCAACAGAAGCTAAAGATTCCCAACATTTTGCTAAGCAACACCCTAATCTGAGAACAATGCAGAAATTAGAGGATTCCTTTTCCTTTGAAATCATGTTGTGTTCCACAAGTATGCCTCTCCTAATCCCTTTCCCACCACCGAGAGCAAAGGATCAGATTCTCCTCCTCCTCCAAGTGTCTGATTAAGCCCCAGTTCCCAAACTGCAATGCAGGCACTTCTGGTGATCTCAAAGGCCATGGTGCGAGCCTGTAACTGGTGTACATGATCACATCAAGCAGTAAAACTCAAAAGTATTTCCAACTGATACTAAAAATCAATCATGTTCTGCAAGTGACAGAGGTCAGTTAATCCAAGTTCAGAAAACACTGGTTTAAGGCAATACCATTGCCCACAGAGACATACTGCTAAATTATACAATTGTCCAGCATCCTATTGATTTCCTCCCTTAACAAGCTGCTTCCACTCCATCACTGAGAGTAAGGCCTCATTAACCAAACTTAAGACACTATGGGATACCTGCTAATTAACTAAGACAGGATTACAAAGCTGGTAGCCAGCACTGTTCATGATAAGCACAAAGGACTTCTCATTGGGATCTGGAAACAGATACTTGCGTTTGCACCCAGCTAAGCTCAGGCTAACAAGTCACACCAGCCCCCACCTCCCGGGTTTTTGCACTGCCTCCCTCCGTGGAGCACGAGGCTTGGGAGGCTCAAGCTGACTTCCCGCAGGCTGTTGCACTGTCCATTCCAGAACCAGATTTGCTGGGAAAAGCAGTTAACAGACATCCTCAAAGTATCAGTACTAACCAGTTAATTTGTTGATTTAGTGTATGTATACAATATCCTGGAAAACGGGAACTGTATTCAATTAATCAAGTAGCTCTTACAACCACTCGTTAAAACCAAGGCATACAGAGAGCCAGCAGTTGGCAGGGTTTCCACTTACCTATCAACTGTTTTGAGTAACACATTCCCTAAATCACACACAGACGGACTTCCTAGTTTTCCTAACCCTACTGTCTACTGCACACACTCAAAACTGAGCATCACAGCACTTGTGGCACTGGGAACACACAGGTTCTTTGCATTATCTGTACATTTACCAAGTCTTAGCTCGTAACAAGCTGATCAACTAATTCATGCCTATCCTTTTAGGAAAGAAGTGCTGAGCACTGACAGCTCTATGACACAATTTACAGATGGCTTTTTATCAAAGAATCACATTTAACCTGAAAAACCAGGTATGTCGCACCAAAGGACCTGAGTAAGTATTTCCAAATCAAAGAAGTCAAAGTCATTCTTCAGACTTCACAGTTTTGAAGCCACAAAAATTTGTTTGTGGTTCTTGAAAAATCCCAAAGAAAAGAATTCAGTAGTCATTTCAACACACACTTTAGAAGAGCAACACAAACAGGCAGCAACTGCTGATATTTTGCCAGAGGTGCTAGAGAGATCAATACTATTAACAGCAGCTACAGCCAGTGCAATTGCTCATCTCCTGCCTTGCAAACTTTACTTAGATCTGTAAGACACTAGGCACATTCTTCACCTAATATCTTACATATGGTGAGATACAAAGATTTAACACGCTGATTTTCCTTAAAACTCAAACAGCAGTTTATCAGAGATACAACACAAACAGCAATGCCAGACAGATTAAAACAGAAAGGAATCCACCACATTAAAAATTTTAAATGTGCATGGCTCTCCTAATGTAAAAAAAAGGTTTTCCACATACAACTTAGTGAATTGGATCTTTAAAAGACCTTAAGACGTATATGCTACAAATGTCATGTCATGATATAAAAATTTTATACCAGACATGAAAATGAAAAACAAACTTGTTTGCTTGTTTTTTCTGCAAGATATGACATTTTTGCAACCATACAGCTTTAGGAATTAAGGCTTAAGAGAAAGACCAATTTTTGTGAGACTTACCATAAAAATCTCTAAATCTAGCACAACTGCTTTTGAACAAACACACCAACTTTGATTTTGCATTAATCAATTATTAAGCAGCTCTACACTACAACTAAAATGATTCACTATTATAAATATTCTTTAAGAAAAAGTTGTCTTTGATACTGTTGATCTTACAACTATCAGGTTAATAAGGTATAATTAAATCCAGGCATTTAAGTGCAAGCTTGCAGGGAAGAAAATTACCTCAGGAACAAAACAGTAATTCCTTCTGTGCAGATTATTTTGAATTCAGCTCCTCGCTTCAGTGGTTTTGGGAACTGGCAAAACAGGAATATCTTGAAAAGGGTGTTTAAACACCTAACCTGGGTTGTTGTTTTTTTCACTCAAGACACGTTAATAATCCATTGCTAGTGGCAGTTCTTTTGTAAGAAGGGACACCCAACTACTGACAAGGCTCTTTTTGCTGAAGAGGCTCCTTTTAAGGTACATGCTTAGCGCAAAGCGCTGTAAGAACTGATGTAACAGGTAGATGGAGCAAATCAATCTGCATCACAAGTAAGATTCACACACACAACACACACACAAGTTACTTCAGAGAAGCCGCTGGAGGAATCAAGACACACAAGACGCTTCTCACTGCATCGTGCGTATATGACTGGGACGTGGAATGTGCTCTCGCTCTGTTCAGACCTGTCCCAGATTTCCCTCCGGTTTGAAACGGGAGGGGAAAGAGTCTCTCCCTCTCTCTGCCTCCCTGCCCAGCGCTGGCAGCCACCCGAGGGCTCCTACCGCCGGCTTCAGCAGCGCCTTTCGAGTACCTTTAGAGAAAGGAAAACAAGCAGCTCTCTCCGCCAGACAAAAGCGGCTCACACCAAGGATCCGCAGCCCAGGCGCTGGCCAAGAGGAGCCAAAAAAAGAGGGGGCGCAGGCTCCGGCTCCCCGGGAAGGGCGGGCATCGCCTCGGCACCCTGGAGAAGCGGCTCGTGAGGGAAGGCTCCTCAGAGCCCATTGCCCCAGGCGGGGAAGGTGTTTGGATTTCTGCGTGCGGGGACTAGAAAGGTTAAACCCCTGGCACCACCTGTGCCGGGAGGCACCGACACACGGTGCAGACACCCCAACCTGCCGGGCCGCAGAGGGGGCGGCGAGGCCGCGGCGCTTCAGGTGTCGCCGTGAACGAAGGGACAAGCGGGGAGAACGGAGTTCTCAAGTTCCACCACCCCCCCCCGGGGCAGGAGAGAGGGCTCGGTCGGGCGGAACCGAGCAGCCCGGGGAGCCAGGNCCGGCGGCGGCAGCGCCCTCCTCGCAGCCCCGCCGTCTGGAGCGGTGCTGTTCCTCCGCCGCCACACAAGGAAATTCCCCGCACCCACACTCGCACCACTCCTCCTCCTCCTCCTCCTCCTCCCCGCGCGGTCACGCAACACCGGGGGCCGGGCACACGCCCAGCGGCGAGCGAGGGGGAGGTGGCGGGAGCGGGAGCTGCCTGCACCCCCCGCCCTGCCGCTTTCTCCCTCCGTCCCTCCCTTCGTCCCTCCCGCACACACACACACAGAGGGCGGAGCGGAGCGGAGCGGGCCGAGGCGCGGCCCCATGACCCCCCCTCTGGTCCCCGCACTCCCGCAGGGCACCCGGCGCCCGCACTCGCCCCCCGGCGCCCGCCCCGAGAAGATGGCGGNGCCGGGCCGCAGAGGGGGCGGCGAGGCCGCGGCGCTTCAGGTGTCGCCGTGAACGAAGGGACAAGCGGGGAGAACGGAGTTCTCAAGCTCCCCCCCCCCCCCCCGGGGCAGGAGAGAGGGCTCGGTCGGGCGGAACCGAGCAGCCCGGGGAGCCAGGAGGAGAGAGAAAGGAGGGCTCGGGCTGCGCTGCCCCCGGCCGGGAGAGGCTCGGAGAGGCGAGGCGGGCGGAGCGCCGGCCCCGGGCCGGGGGCTGCAGCGCCTCAGCCCTTCCCCCTCTCCCTTTCTTTCCCCTCTCGGCCCGGGCGAGCCCCATTTCCTCTCGGCGGCAGCCGAGGGCGCTCCGAGAGGGAGCGGCTGGAGCCGGCGCCGGTAGCGCCTCGTTGTGTGCAGCCAGGCCGCCCCCCGCCCGCCGCGCCCCNCGGTCACGCAACACCGGGGGCCGGGCACACGCCCAGCGGCGAGCGAGGGGGAGGTGGCGGGAGCGGGATCTGCCTGCACACCCCGCCCTGCCGCTTTCTCCCTCCGTCCCTCCCTTCGTCCCTCCCGCACACACACACACAGAGGGCGGAGCGGAGCGGAGCGGGCCGAGGCGCGGCCCCATGACCCCCCCTCTGGTCCCCGCACTCCCGCAGGGCACCCGGCGCCCGCACTCGCCCCCCGGCGCCCGCCCCGAGAAGATGGCGGTCCCTTCCCTCCCTCAGCCCTTCCCCGGCTCCAGCAGCGCGGCTCTGGCGGCAGCCACCGGCCGGGTAATCCCGGGGACAGGCAGGTCAAATCCAGCCGTGTAATTAAGATCGTGTTAAACAACAACAACCCAAGGGCAGGGGAAGGTGAGGTGCGGTGCGGTGCCGAGCTGAGGCAAGGAGGGAGCGGTGGCAGCCCACAGGGCAGGTCCCCGCACTGTCCCCTCCCTCGTACCTTGAGCTGCAGGGTCAGCGCTTTCCCTCGCAGTCCATAACCTAAATTTCCACAGTTCAATCTGTTCCACGAGTTCGCTGCCTAGTTTCGAGGGAGCTCAAGTTGAGAAATGCTCCTCTTCCCAAGAGGTCGATGCGAAAATACTTCTAGACTAAGTAACGTTTATATCTAAATTCTTAGAAAGCTTTTTCTGTACTCGAAGAGGAAGCGTTGGTACGGGAGGAGGAGGAGGAGGCACTTTGTTATAGAATAGAAAGCCACAAGGCTTAGTGGAGGCAGAAAGGACAGAGCTTGGCCCCAGCAGTGGCTGAGGCAGCAGAAGGCAGGCTGGTGTTGGCAAGGTGTCGCTGAGCGGGCGCGGCGCTTGCCCACGTTGGGAATACGCGGATAGGATCCATGGCACGGATTTCTCTTGGCCTCAAAACCCTTAGGACTTCCAGCCTGGTAGGTCAGAAAGCTTTGGAAGTCTGTATTTTGGCCCAGAAACTCTCTTGTGGCTCTTTCACTCCCCTCTGGTGATACAGTTATTAGATTTCTGTAAGTGATTCTCTATTACTATGATTTAAAACTCTCCAGGGGATTCAGATGAGTAAGCAGGTACTCTTTTGCTGCAGTTTCTAGAATGTTCGGATAAATAACTGCTGGCCTACCTAGATGTTACTGCCCTTTGGAGCCCCTTGCTAGTGTTACAAGAACTCCTTTAGCATAAATGATGAAGCTTGTCAACCATGTTTATTTTACTGGTTGTAGCAAAGCAGGTGAATGAATGGTGATGACTATCTGTATGTTCTTTCCCTTTTTAACTCTTACGAGTTTTTCCATTCTAATCCCTTCTTATTTTCGCCTGTAACAATCACCACTTATTTTGTTTTTAACTTCTATCTCCATAAAATTTTGTATTATGGACCACTCTCCTTGATAAGACTTGTGCATGCTTCAGTTAATGGGCCGTGTACAGGTATAAATTGTTCTGGTGGTGCTAATGCATTAAACTTCATGTCTGTATTTGTATGTCATGTAATAAATGAATATATCTGTGACCAGCTTGAGTATAAATACTCAGTCTTGCTAAAAATGTGTGATCTTACAATTTCCTTTTTGTATCAGCTGATGGTGATACCTTTAGAGCAATACTTACCACACTATCGCCCAAACTCAGTAAACACTAGCATTTTTAAACTGTCTATCCAATTTTCCAATATGGCATGTTTATTTAGACATTTTGAAAGGATGAAAAATGTGGGGTCTGAGAGACAAATAATACTACAGTTTAACTTTTTGCAGCAGCTCTTGTATCAGTTGTCATCCAAATCTGCAGCATATCCTTTTGGTCTCTAGCAGGTGCATCTTCAGTTTGATCATTGGAGTGTATACAAGTAAGACAGTATCATCACTCCATGGATCTTTAAATTCTAGACACCATATTGATACATCAGGTTAGGTTAGATGATTGCAGTGGTATCTTCTGACCTTTAACTTAACAGATTCAAAAATCTACCATCCCAATAAAACTGCTAGGCCTTTTGGCTCGGTGGGCTGTGCATTTGACTCAGCTCTCCTTTTTCTGAAGCTAAAAACTTATGCTTGAGTGAACCTTCTAGAAGATAGCTAGTCTTAGTATCAAGACTTAACAGTTGAAAGAAACTACTGCTTCTGTAAGTGTTTTGTGATAATGTTTGGTCACCACTTCTGTGTCTCCAGCTATTGCTTGTTATTACAGTGTTTTCATTAGGTTAAGGAGCTATTCAGACTTTTCTTCTTATAAGCATTCTTGTACACTGTAATGAAATAATTTCTCTGTTTTGTTTCTTGACAAACCAAGCAGATCAACTCCTCTCGTTTGAAGAAGACAGAGCTAATTTGAATTGCTTTGCATTGGCCACAAACCAAGATTGAGTGCACAGATGGTGACTGTGGGTCAACTGACATGTGGCAACTCGTTACTCTGCAATAACACTTTTATTAGTGTGCGTGAGTCCTGCGTCTCTCACTGAAAGGATATTTTTTCAGCTCTTCCATCACTTTTATCATTCTAACACCTCAATAAATTCTTATCCTGGTTTTCTACTCTCCTACTGTTACATTCAAGAGTATCATTAGACTTTCTGGTCCCAGCATCATACCGGCTCACCTACTTGTCCACTCTGGCCTCTAGGTATTTATAACCAACACTTCATTTCAGCATCCAGCCCCATTCTTTGAATGTGAATAAGTATTGCTATGGAATGGCTCAGTAATGAGACAGCTGTGAATGAGGCTTACTAGGTGGGATCTGTTACGACTATTTTGTCATCTGGCTTTTCCTGCTTTCTTGCACACACCATCGCTCCTTCTCCTCTGACTTTGGACCTTNGACCAGGTGCTTTACAAACACAGAATAGTAAGGCAACCCCTGGAGATTCGAGCATCTAACATGAGCTATTGGAAAGACAATTGAGTGAATATAAGGAAATACAGGACCAGTATTGGTCTGTATGGCAGTCTGTGATCTCCCCACAGTTGCCCAAATGTTTCTTAAGACATTTTAAGTAGGATTTTTAAGAAGGATTATGAGATAGACTGAGATGTTTAAAGGGGAATTACTGCAAGAATGAGGGTCAGCATGAGAGAAAGTGAACAAGACCTTGTGTCCTTGAAGTGTAACAGTTCAGAGTTGGAGGTTAACCTCCTGGATCAATCAGAGGCAGAAGTTAATGTCTGTTTAATGAAAGGACATTCTAAAGGAGTTGTGAGAAGAGCAGGGAGAGAACATGATGAGCTGGTTAGCATACTCGATGATCCCTCCAGCAGCTGCCTGGGATAGGACTCCAAATGTGTAAGGATTGTTTTTTCCACAGCAGTCATGTCCTTACTACCCTTCACTGACTGGCTCGGTAACAGATTGTTTCATAGTGTTTGCTCTATCTTTCTTTGATATCAAGATATCTTTGATTTCTTTCTTTGATAGCTTCAGGTAGTTTGAGGAAACAATTTTTCTGGGCCTTCTTTGCATGTACTCAGTATTTACAAGGATTCTGAGGTGTGTCTGCTAATTCTATTACAGGTGATTTGTGGGAACACAACAAGAAGGTGGTTCATAGAAAATCTCCTTACCCTCACTGCTTATGCTTGAACTTAAAAAATGAGCATGCAAACAAATGTAGCCTGTCAGCTACTAATTACTGAGTGACAATTTTGAGGCAGGTAGATGTTAAACTCGAGTTTATGTAGTACCTGTAAGTCACAGAAGATAAGTAAAACGCTCTGTGATAAGCCTCGCTACTCATCCTGTTGTTTTATCCCTAATCTTACGATACTTAAAGAATCAATCCTTGGTGTTTTCAGTATTCAGATAAACTTTTAAAACAGGTTCCACGTTTGAAAATTATTTCCTATGGTTTTGGAAAAAGAGGCCTCTCCTGATTTCTAAAGGCACAACCGAGGGGTTGTGTTGGTCATTTTTAACCATCTCCTATGAATCTGGAGGCCTAACTCATGTTTTAATGAATAGCAAGTGTGTCTGCTGATTAAGAATGAACTCGTGGCATTATTCTGATGAAAATAATTCCTCTTTGAAAATATATTTGCTCTCATAGGGATATTTCTAGTGATTCATTTCTGCAAATAAGTGCAAATTCTTCAAACATAAGAAGTTATTTCAGAAAACTATATTTCTTCAAGTCCTGTTGCATCTGGAAATGCCTACTTGGGAACCTACTTGACGCACACGTGGTTGTAAGCTTTTCCCACTCTCCCTACGTAATTACATTCCCTTGCATTGCTTTCAGACTTTCGTGGAGAATTTACAATGGTCTGTTTCCTCTAGTATTAGTAGTAACAGCACTGTCTGCAACTGAAGTGGTAGCATGTACACAATGGCAAGAAAGAAAACACAGAGAAGATTGTTGGTATTCTGTGCTGTTTCCCTCAAAACCCTCCGAAGACATTATTTTAACCAGTAACGGGGGGAGTATCCTACTTAAAGGGTGAAACTGGGCAGGACTGAGTCTCTGTGCAACTTTCAATGTAATGAGAATTTTGCTTACTGAGACTTGGCAGAACTGCACCACATTTTTTAATTTGAATTTGGTAATATCTTATGCTCACAGTATTTGTAAGGTATGTGCTGGATGAATGTGTGTACTCCCCTGTGTTATATAAGAATGTTTCAGGTTTTTGGAATCCGGTGTTCGCTTCAGTGAGTCAGGTTGGATATGTCTGCACTGCTCTTTCAGGATGCCCTCAAGTGCTGCCCCTCTCATGGCACCTCAGGCTGGATTGTGTTGTCTGGATCAAGCTGCAGGCCCCTAGGCCATCTTTAGAACACAAGTCAAAGGGGAAGCCCTCAGGGATAGCAACTGCTGAAGAGTTCTCTTGCTAGAGTCCCAGAAAGATCCTTCTAATATCCCTGCTGTACAGTTTGTGTTTCCCCAGATGGCCGGCTGCCTCACCCTTTGTTACTATCGCCGAACGCCACAACTTCTCAGTCTCTGCACTAGCCTTGTAAACCAGCCTGCTAATGCAAGAGGAGGAGAGAGGGAAACTCAGTCTTTCCAGTACCTAGGCAGTCACAAACATCACCATAATCACAGTATTCACAAGAACAAGCACATCATGGAGAGGCACTTCTCAAGCCTCATGTCACCCTGAACTACATCCTTTCTGTCAGCAGCTCACCTGTGTCCAAGGAGGATGACACGATGGAGGTAGGCTGCGTTTCTGTAGACATGCCTTTTTCACAGAATCACAGAACACTAGGGATTGGAAGGGACCTCGAAAGGTTATGTAGTCCAATCCCCTGCTGGAGCAGGATCACCTAGATCATTTTTACTCCTACTCTGATCTGCAGCTCTAGATCCCCAATGAAAATACTCAAGATCAGCAGTCTGTGCCACCTTTGCACTCACCAGACCATATTCAGTAAGCTGTGCTCTGTTGCATCAGCGCCCTGATGTATACCTTGGGATAAGGTGACTACTTAGAAATTACAGAATTATAATTCGGTACCAGAATCAGCAAAGTTTCAAATGACAGGAATTACACAGAAGACAACTGAATCATGTTTAGGAATGAAGAGACATTAGTTCCCATGGGCACAAAGTGAAGAAGCAAGATGAATATTCATGAATTCGAGTTTTTAGAAAGAGAAAAAAAAGGCCTATATTGTTGTCAAATACAAAGCACCTTTATTTCGCTCATAAATTTTCTGTCAAGGAGAGGCTCCTGAAAGTCAGTTCGGAAAACAACAGTGCTCCGTTGCCCCACTGGAACTTGGAAACTAGAAAGTGATCTCTCTTCAAAAAAACAACTTAGAATACTATGAAACCATAAAAAATTAAATGCAGTTTCATCTGGCTAGGGCCTGAGTGAGGTAGAGAAAGAATGACTGTCGAAAAAGGGAACTAAGACTGAAGTTCACTTGGCTTTAGCATGGAAAATGAGCATAGAAATCCAAAGCTTCCCCATTGCAGTGGAGCGTGGCTCAAAACAAATGAGAATTTAACAAAAGAACATAAATCTATTTCATCTCCCAGGGTCAGGCTTTCAATAAAGAGCAAAGCATATGTGATCTTGTACTTTATGAAAGTCTGTTAAATAAAATATTATGACCTTTAAAGTGGAGAATACGTTTAGAAACAAAAATAAGCCTTCTAGCCTGAAGTCTTCTTCTATCCTTGTATGGTAAAGTCCTCCACTCACCTATTCAAACTTATGCCAGATCACCTACCTTGAATAGGAATAACCAGCAGTGATGAACTAGCTACCTTGGATGCTGTTGAGGGGCCACCCTTTGCTATACTGGCTGCACCTCATGGTCTGGAATCCATGGAAAATGGTAGGAAACGTCAGTTTACTCTGCAGGACAACTGCTTGGTGATGGGGGGCTTGGCAGGCCCCAGGCAGTGCAGAAAGGAACTCCCTTCAGAGGTCATGGTGCTGCTCTTGAATTTTGCCTGAGCATGGTCCTCCTCCGCAGGTGATCCTGACACTTGTACTTGACTAGTCTGACATTTCAAACCTACAAAGAGCCTGCATCCTTCTGAGGAAAGTGCTTATGACAGCTCTGAGTAGTAGGGAAAGAGCCTACAGAATCTGTAGAATATGGTGCAACTCAGGCCTCGGGAGACTCTCAGGCAGAAAGGATTCTGGGCAGAAGGTCATTGCCTCAAATTAAACTGAGAAGACGTAGTTTGTATAGCACAGCACCGTGGCTATAGGAATGGAATGGAATGGAATGGAATGGAATGGAATGGAATGGAATAGAATAGAATAGAATAGAATAGAATAGAATAGAATAATATATCAGTTGGAAGGGACCTAAAACAGGGTTGACCCAAAGTTGAAGCATGTTGTTAAGGGCATTGTCCAAATGCCTCTTAAACACTGATAGGCTTGGGGCATTGACTACCTCTCTGGGAAGCCTGTTGCAGTGCTCAACCACCCTCTTGGTAAAGAAATGCTTCCTAATATCAAGTCTGAATCTTCCCTGATGCAGCTTTGAACCATTCCCACGTGTGCTATCACTGAATACCAGGGAGAAGAGCTCAGCACCTCCCTCTCAACGTCCTCTCCTCAGGAAGCTGTAGAGAGCCACGAGGTCGCCTCTTAGCCTCCTTTTCCACAAACTAGACAAGCCCAAAGTCCTTAGCTATTCCTCACAAGACACTCTTCCCAGCCCTGCCACCAGCTTTGTTGCCTTCCTCTGGATGCATTCAAGGACCTTCACATCCTTCTTAAATTGTGGGGCTCGGAAGTGCACGCAGCACTCAAGGTGAGGCTGCATCAGCTCTAAACACAGCAAGACAACCACCTCTTTTGACCATCTGGTTATGCTGTTTGATGCACCCCAGGGTGCAGTTTGCCCTCTTGGCTGCCTGCGGCCAACAGCAAGCTCAGTGGATATGGATAATGACAGACAAAAGAGTTTATAGTCAAACCCTGCATGTTTTTTTTGGGGATCACTAAGGTGCACCCAGAATATTAGGGAGGAAATCTTACACAGTTTTCACAAATTTGCAAAAGATACTAGGACAGATGTAGGTAAAAACTTTTGTAGGGTACGAGCTCAGTGCAAGAAGAACCCTCTCTCAGAGTGAGGCTCTTCCTTTTATAGTCAGTGAGCAGATACTTTCTTATCTAGGCACGTTATCCTTGGAAAGCAACATAACACAAATGTCTGCTGGCTACACAGAGTCAGATTGCCTGCTGGCCTTTGTCAATAGAAAGCCCCAATGCTCACTTTTGAATCTAATTGCCACAAATCTTTTTTGGTTGTCTTTTGAGGTTACTCATACTTTTAATAAATTTCCATCCATATTTGTTTTTTCTTAGTGTTATCTTCTAGTACTCGGCATACTGAAGTGTGGAATAAACCAGTATGAGGTGTCTTAATGGCCTTCAAGCTTCAGTCCACGAGTTAACTGCTGGAGGAAGGGCAACTGAGCGTGAAGGCTGGAGTAGACAAGAATTAGGATTACATTGTCCTTCTGGATTAGCGCTGTCTGCACTGTTGCCAGTATGGCCTACTCTCTGTGCTTCTAAAGCGTCCCAGTGAAGAGATGCTTTACCAGGCACCACAGTGTCAGAATGGCAATGATACCTTGTTTATTATACCATGATACCATGAGACTGTGGAGTGTGAGACATCAACCTGAGGCAAATACCAAGTCTGCCCCCTCTACCTTGGACAGTTTCTGGGTTGCATGGCAGCTCAAGCCTCAGGCTCTCACATGGAGTTCCAGCCTGACTGTTCAGTTTCTCCTTGGAAATGGACTTGTGTGATCTAAGGATTTCATAGAACTTGTACCAGTGTCTCACAGAACTTGTTTGAGGGTTATAGCCAGTAGCAGTGAATGGTGAGATAGCAAGGAAGTGGTATTTTAGAAAAGTCAGGATGTGAAAAAGAAGAGGAAGTGGTGAGGATAGAAAGAGTGAAAATGAAGAAGTAGTGTATCCTGTCTTGTTCACCCTGCAGGATGAATCATGCTAATGTAGGACCACCTGATGAACTGTATTTACGACATCTGCTTAAAGCTTAGAGCTGAGCTGCTCATAGTTTTGCAGCACCTGTGAGAAAAACTTCATCTCAACAGTATATTGCCAGTCCATCTCTGTGCAGGAAGGCCCATCTTCTTCAGAACTCCAGACTTCTCCAGAAGTCTAAGGCTTCTCCTGACTGGAGAAGACTCAGAAGGCAGATCAGCTCTAGACCATTCCCCTTACAGTACAGAGAACATTAAATCTCGAATTAATGTCATATTTTTACTTATGTGCTCTTGTGTTCTTGTGTGCTGGCCACAGGCAGAAGTCGTGATTATTCAGGAGTCTGCTCATAGCCTATCTCAGTTTCTTCTGCTTGGAGAAGGGGAATCACGCACATCATGCCAGACCGGCTGCTCTAAAGCACCCAGCACAGAGGACAGGTTTTGAGTAGCTAACAGCCTTGGGCTAAGGTCAGTGTGGGTATAAGTGTCTGACATTTGAGGTGGGGGTATTTTCTCACTGGTTTAATCAGAGCTGATTGATATGACCTTGATGCTGTCTCTGAGGATGATTTTACAGGGTAGTATTGGTACGGCCATTCCATTTGCCATTTTAGACAGGGGTTTGTGTATCAGGATTTTAGTTACAAAAAATCAGTTCAGTTGTGGGTCTGATTTTATGGAGTTATCAAATAGGAAGCGCTTCCACACTGGTGGGCAGTGTATTTGGAATTGTGAATATGTCTGTCTTAGGTCTGTCTCAAGTTAATAGCCAGTCAACATCTAGAGAGTTTAGAAATGTTTCTTTTACATCAGGGAGTTTGTTTTGAGATGCAGAAGTCAGCAATTCAAATCTATGGCTTAAGTGAGTTACCTGCCTTCTGAACTTGAGAAGTTGTCCCTCTTTTTCAGAAAATGTTTAAGTAACTGATGCAACTGAACATGGTCAGCAGGCAAGACTGGGAACAGTCCCACTGAAAAACACAGCATAGTGCATCTTCATTGAGAGGGACAGATTTTCACATCTGAAATGGTAAGTTAAAGGTACAAAAAACCCAGCATGGTTCCCGGAGTGCAGTCAGCCATACTGCTAAGTTGTTAGAACAGTTCCTGGCACAGGTTTGGAATTTTTGAAGCCTTCCAGGAGATTTGTAAGCACACTTTGGGACTTAGGACAGTGTACTAATGTGCACTAATATATACTGCTAAATGTATCCTGTGTTTTAAACCCTCTTAAGACAGCCAACAAGTTTCGGAATGACTATAAGAATGTTATAATCATTGGACTTGAAAAACAGCTGTGTCTTCTGCACCAGTTCTGTGAGTCTAACCTGCCTTTCTTGGTATTTAACTTCTGAAAGTGAAACATTCTGATTCCAATTTAAAAATAAAAATTCATCTAAGATGCCATTTTTAATTTCCTTTAAAAAAATTAAATTAAAAGTACTTTGGTTAATACAATTCCCCTTGTCCTGCAGTTCAGTTTAACTGAACTTGCCTATCTTCTTATGTCTGATACCCGTCAAGGGGCAAGACATATATAGGGATTGGTTCTTTATCCTTTCCCTCTTGATGTCATGTTTAGGGGCCTGTTTTTGAATGTGTATCTCTCCCAAATTTTTGGGCTCATCCTAAATTTAACTAATGCTACAGCTGACACCTTACTTTGCTACATCTAGCTGCCTCAGTCACAGTGACCTGCACACTGCACGTTTGAGTTTAGCTTTTTGTGGATTTTAAGCACACCATTGTATTTCCTATGCTGTCATCTCAATAATTACGCAGTCTGCTCTCATTGCACTTACCATAGCACTACAGTCTTAACTTTGCTCACATCTTACCTACTTATGCACAACCTATTACTAAGTCATTACCCTCCAACTCTGGTAGCTATCCATTTTAAAATACAGCCCGAAGTATGGAATTGCTGCCAGGCACATTTAGAATTTGTGAGAGGGACCTGGCCGTGTTCCTGCACTTGCAGGACAATGGATGCAGGGACTATACTTGGATAATGCTGTTCAGTGCTAAGTTAAGCTTCATATGATAATAGAATTTCTTAGAGTACAATTATGATGTTTTGAAGTACGTAATAACATTATGTGGGAAATGGTAAATAGTTGAAAAAGCAAAGCATAAGGATTTAAATAATCTCTGAGGCTATTTCAACAACAACAGAGGCGCTTAGGCGGGAGAAAGATGCGCATGTCAGAAAATGACTAGATTAGATAGGACCTGAAGGCTTATAGACTTCAGAGAGAAAACAGAATGAACAAACCTAAATCAATACAGCAAGATGTATATTAATTTTCCAGTCTCCCTTATTACTTATTAAACACAGTTTAAGGAAACAAAATAATTTCATTAAAGAGGGAGGATTGGGATAGCTAACTAACTCTAACTCTTTGAACATAACATTTATAATGATAATAATAAATCCACTATAGGCAAAACATTCGAGCTTTGAACTTTATCAACACAATCATTATTTTGTCACTAAAGAGAAGGCCTAAAAAATCAAATGTTTATTTATGAGGCATTTATTGTGGGCCGAGAATTAAATCATATGTATGAATTGTAAATAAAACCATTTGTGATTAATGGAAATAACAGGAAAAACAAAAAGAAAAATACAATTTGTGTGAAGCACTAAATTACATGCACTGTTAGTGTTTGCTAAGTAACAGACAATCTGAATGAGGCTTACAAGGTCTTCAACATGTACAAAACAACAAGAGTGTTACAACAAAGACCCTCTTTCATTGGTGTTATCAGCAGCTGATCCCTACCGAGCTTTGTAGGATTAGTGGCAGACAGTGACGAACTTCAGTAGAAATGTACAGGCTTGCGGATGCCGCAAAGTTCAGCCCTTTTAAATCAGCTCTATTTGTGTTTGAGCAGAGTTGCACTAACTGTCTTAAGGTATCTGCCAGTCTGTCTTTTGGTGTCACTACCTAATGACTTAAAGGTAGTGAAAAGTGGTAATAAGTACACAGTTCTCAGTCGCTAAAAGAATGTATCACCAGTGCTCAGAGGAAAAAGAGAAAACAATCAATTGTTAATGTGTGGAGAGGAAGAAACAGGGACACAATAATGATGTACCTTAAAATAACAACAACAAAAAA
>WEIS01058285.1:13133-24649 GCA_013389965.1 Todus mexicanus
CTGCCGGGGGCTTGCGGAGAGGGTCCCGGGCGCTCGGCTTCCCCGCGGGGGCTTCACGGCGATGACGGCGGCAAACGGAGCCCCAACCGCTCGGGCAAACTGGGAGCGGAGCCGAACTCTCCAGTTTGTTGACTTGCCCATACAGGGCAGTAGCCTAATCAAGCGCCATAAATTAATTCCGCCTGACTAATTGCTCGGCTCTATGGACTGAATTTGAAGAGAATTGCGCGATGACTTTCCCCCAAGGCTGTCCCCTGCCTGCCTGGGTGCGGCACAACCGGAGCCTCTCGTTAAAAGGCAGTTTCTTTGGTATGTCTCATCTCCCCGAGTAAACTGGATGATGAGGCTCTGGGAGGATTAACCCTTTCTTCTGCTCCTGTCGGGGGTGTTCTTTCCGGAGAGCTGGTTGCGAAGCGTGGGAGCGGGTGCTGGTCTGGGCAGCTTGGCCTCAAACAAAACAAAAAGGAGAAAAAGGGGGAAAAATAATAATAATAATAATACTATTGAAATTTGGCTTTGCTGTCCTGGGGGAGTTTCCCTGCCGGGTGCTGGCCCCAGGGAGCAGCGAGGGGCAGATCTGGTAGGGCGGCCTCCAGATCATCTGCATCATTCTTCTGACTCCTCTGCCAAAACGCGTGGTTTTCGCCCCGAAAGAAAACAGCTTGTTCCCGCTGCCTCCTGCCCGCACCCAGCCCTGGCTCCCGCCTGCCCGGGGCCACCGGCACCGGCTCCCGGGGTGTTGCTCACTCAGCCCTTATCTCGCAGCCACCTGGATGCTGCAGGTTTTGAGCGTGATCCTTCCCGCTCCTGGGGCTTCGACTTCAGCTCTTCTGATCTGAGCTTCCCCGTAGCCGGGCTGGGAACACGAGTCAGGCTTTTAAAGGGTGTCCTTAAGCAACGGTGGAGCGGGACACGAGCCTCGTCTGGCCGTACAAAGCCCTGTCAGAAGAGCTGAAGCAGCGTGAACCGTGCAGCGCCACTTAATCCTGCACGGGAAACCCAGAGAATAAGCTAAACCAGTAAGTCCTGGTGGCGGTACCAGTCTGTCCGCGCCCTGCACTGAGCTGTGGTGTGAGCCCCCCCTGGGGAGGGATGTCTCGATCGAAGCCCCGAATCGCTTTCCCTGGGTGAAGGGCTCCATCGCTGAGCCGAGAGCTGCGCGTTGCGCTCTCGCCTCATCCTGCAGCTGCCCGGTCTCCGGCAAAGTGCTGCGCCCCGGCGCCTCCGGCACCTAAAATCAGGGGGTAGGAATGAAGGCACGCTGTTAATGCTTCGAGAAAGCCGCTCTTGGAAAAGCGTTGGGGCAGGGTTTGCTGCAAAAGCCTGTAAATCATTCCTCTGGCTCGCTCGCTCTGACTAATTCGAGGAGCTGCGAGTCAAGACTGTACTTGCCGGGAGTCCTGCAGCGTGGCGGAGAGGGAGCCGGGGAGCAGCGAGGGTCTCCTGGGTGCTCCGGGTGACTAAAAATCAGTAGCGGCTCCACATCGTTGCTTTTTCCTTTTAATGGAAGGTTGGTTTTTTTTCTGTCCTTCCCATGCCGGGGTGGTTCAGCCGCCTCGCGGTGACCGTATCTGCCGGAGACGGTGCCGCTGGCAGGCAGGGCTGTAGCAAAACCCGAGGGTCAGGCTGGCAGAGCAGCCGCCTCGGCGCAGTTGGTTTCGGTTAGGCTGAGTGACACTGTCCATGCAGATCGAGCTAAATTGACTTGCCTTTGCCAGGCTAGAAGTTCTTTGAAGAAACTGCGGGAAGACTTAAGTAGTAAACTTGAGAACAGACAAGGAGATAAAGAGCGCGCACAGGTAACGGGAGCACTGCCGGGGCGTTCAGTGGCCTTGACTCGTTAAAGGCGTCACCTCCGGGGACGGAAAGCGCTAGAAAAGGGGCCGGAAAGAGGCGCCGGTGGCGAGCGAAAGCCACGTGGGTGCCGGCGCCAGGCCAAATTCAAGCCCCGAGGAGGCCGTAGGAAAACGCGTCGGCTGCCACATGCGCTGCTGCATGTTCGCCTGCGGAAACCTCCTCCCCTCCCTCTGTCCTCGGCCTCGAGTTTGCTGCGGTGCCCCCCGAGCCGGCTGTCTGCATGCGACCCTGCGAGCGCGAGCGGCTGGGCTGGGCTGGGCTGGGGCTGGCCGCTGTCACATCCCCCCCGTCCCTCTGTCTGTCCTCACGTAGGTCGTGCTGGAAAAGCAGAACGGGAGCTGGTTGTACCCCGAGAGGCTGCGTGGCGATTCCTGGGAGGAGCAGGTATGGAGCTGAGGAGGGGGAATTGCTGCTGCGGGAAGAAATCGTGGGTTTAGTTTGGTGGAATCGTAGAATCCCAGGCTGATTTGGGTGGAAAGAGACCTTTAGGGGTCGAGTCCAACCCCGCTGCAGGGAGCAGGGACATCTGCAGCCAGAGCAGGTTGCTCAGAGCCCCAACCAACCTCACCTGGAAGGTCTGCAGGGATGGGACAGTGACCACCTCTCGGGGCAGCCTGGGCCAGGCTCTCACCACCCTCAGCCTCCAAAATTCCTGCCTTAGATCTAAAAATCTCCCCTCTTTGAGTTCCAACCCATCCCCCCCTTGCCCTGTCCCAACTCAAAAGTCTGTCCCACCCAAAAAAAAGAGTCGGTATTTTCCTCCCAGCCAGTGACTTTGAACCTGTTGGGCAAACAATTGGTTTCTCTGGCAGCAAACACCCGTCTCTTTATCAGGGTCAGATCTATTAGAGCAATAAAAACGTGCGTAATGGGTTTTTAAACCTCTGCACACGTGAGGGCTTTTTTTTGAGCTGAAAAAGGCAGATAACTGGAATCTGCAGCTGGTTAAATTCTCCTCCAGCTCTTTGTCTATCCCCTGGCTGGGGCAGATGCTCAGGGCTGACGTTTCGAGCTGGGCACCTGGTTTAGGTTGCAAAGTTTCAGGTTGCCCAAGCCCAAATCAGGGTGGCATCGTACAAACAGGGCTTGGAAGGCGACCAGAGGATGCCGTGCGCCTTATCTCGAGGGCTGGAAGCCGTCGCTCGCCTGTGGGAGGTGAGGACAGGAGCGCCTTTCGTTTTTCTCCACGCCGAGGAGGGATGTTACCAGCTTTTTGTCACCGGCAGCGCCGCCCACGTTGGGGCTCCTTCGATACCTCCCGACTGCTCATCTCCTCCCGTTCCCCATCTCTCGCAGGAGGATGACTGCTCGGGTGAAGACGTGGAGAAGATCCGCCAGACGGCGAAGAGGCTCTTCACCAAGCTGCAGGAGGCCGAGAAGCGCCACCAGTTGGAGAGGAAAGCCTTCGAGGTGACTCCGCCGCGCGCTCCGCGGCGGGGAAAGTGGGATTGGGGGGGTTATTTGGGGATGCTTGTTCATTTTGGAAGGCTGAGGAGCTGCATGGGCGCACGAGTTTTGGCTGCCAAGGGTGTCTGGCTCCTCCTCACAGGGCAGCGAGCTTGGTACGTGCTCTTAAAATACACTGGGGAGTCCAGAGCTGGCCAAACTCCAGCAAACTGGTTGCCCAGTTGAGTCTGAAAACGTGGTTGCTTGGTTTCCCAGTTAAAAATCACGCGAAAGAAAAGTGGCAGCCAGGTTGGAAGGTGGTCCCGCAGATTTTGCCCAGCTTTTTGGATCCAAGCCAGGCTCTGCGCGTGGTTTTGGGGGGAGCAGGGACCCCCAGGGTGTCCCAGCAGGTCAAGTAGTGACTGAGTCTGTGGTTCCCAGCCCCATACTGGGCTGCTGTGGTCTCTCTTGGAGCTCTTCCCCTGTGGGGTTGTGGAGAGGAGCGAGGGGACCGGGAGGTCCTCAGACCCACCGTGCAGGTCTCGGCGCCTGCCAAGCGGTGCTGACGAAGCCGCCGCCTTCGCCTCCTCAGCCCCGGTGTTTAATTGTCCCCTTCGGTGTGTTTTTTAGTGCCCTGTCATGTCCGGGATGGGCTGGGCCTGCCCGCGTCACCCCGCAGCTCCGGGCGCTGGTGGCAGCGGTGACGTCCCAGTTCGTATCCTGTCCCGCAGCCCAAACTGGTCCTGGCCAGCCCGGGGGGTTCCCGGCAGCGGCACAGGGGCAACGTCCGCTGGGGAAGTGGGTTTGAAGCAGCAACCGCTTCCTCTGGTGCAAGGACGTGCCTCAAGGACATCTGTCCTCGCATGGTTTGGTGGCATCTTGCGGCCTTTGGTCAGCTGTGATGCCAACCGTGAGCTCAGAGCCCGGATGGAGATGCCAGGAGGGCAGGGACGGGGGTTTTGGCAGCTCTTGGCACTGCCCAGGTGTTCTCGGCGTGCTTTGTTGTCTGCACCTGCTCTCAGCCATTGTGGGGCCCCACAGGGGACACCGTTGTCCCCTCTCCGCTGGTGCAGGCGCGGTCCTGGCTGCCAAGATCACTTCCACGGGCGGGTGGCCCCAGAGGAGCCTGCAAACAGCCCCCGAGCGCGCAGGGCTGAGGGCGAGCTCATCTCTGGCATCTGGGGAGCCTTTCTTGCTCCAGCGCTGGAGCGCTCGCTCCTTTGAAGTGCTTTGAAGCTGGGGGAGCTTTCTGAAGCAGCTCCTCTCTGAAGCACGTCGGGCTGAGACGCCCGGGTGCCTTCAGCAAAATCCTCCTGCCAAGGCTCCGGGCACAACCGCGGCCTCACGACGTTGCTCCAGAGAAGGGCTCGGGTGGCTCCGGGGTCCAGGCACGTGTGAGGATCGGGGGTAAAAGCGTCTCTGTCTCGTTCGCAGCGAACGGTCTCGCAGTACCAGGAGGAAGCGGAGCAGACGAGCTCTGCCCTGCGGAGAGCGGAGAAGAGCGCGCTGGAGAAGGAGGTGCAGGTGGACGAGCTGCAGAGGCTCCTGGCAGGGATGGAGAAGGTACCGGCCCCGACGCCGCGATGGGGCTGGTGGGATTAATGGGGCGAGCCTGGTCCCATTCAGCTGCGGGGGAACGGGGAAGCCTTGGGCTGATGAGCTTGGCAGAGCTCAGCGCAGACCCCGCAGCAGGTCTCGGACCGGCTCGAGGGTACCCACCACACGCAGGGTTTGACTTCCCAGCCAGCTGGAAGCCGACAGCAAAGCCGCTGCTGGGAACGGCCCCAAACCGACGGTTGCTGCTTTTAGAGTTGCATTTCTCAGGTCTGGAAGATCTGGTTGGTCCGTGCAAGGCTCTTCCAGGTATCCTGGAAACGAGCTCTCAGTCTAGACAGCCGCCCGGTTCTTCTCGTGGGGGCATTAACACAACCTCCAGCCTTGATTAGATCTTTATTTTGAGCTGTGGGCTGCTCGTAATATTATTAGAGTCCTAAACCTACCAGCGCGGGAGGAGCATGAAGTGAGCTGGGCTCACATTCCAGGGCCCAGCAGCCGGGAAGGAGCTGGGTTGGTGCCTTGCCTGTATCCTGGGGGTAAAGGAGTGGGCCGCCTGCTGTCGGTCAGCTCTGCGGCTGCCCTCGCCTGTCTGTCTCTCGCATGTAAATCGAAGGCTTGTGAAAACAACCCGCAGGTTGAGCGGGGAGGCTGAGCCGAGCCGAGCCGATCCCGCCCGGCTTGCGGGGCGGTTCTGGTTCCCCGGCGCGCAGCGGAGGCCGGGCAGCATCTGTTCCGACTTGTTTTCTGCGCGCGTCTAACTCAGCCTCTCGCTCTGCCGCAGGAGCACAGGAGTTTGCTGCTGAAGATGAAAGAAGGCGAAGCCGAGCTGGCGAGGCTGAGAAGCGTGGAAGGGGACAAGCTCGCCGAACAAGACCGGTGAGGCTCGGCCTCCGGCTCGGCTGCCAACTCCGGAGCAAGCCCACGCCGCTGGGTCGGGGTGTCAGCTCGCTGGGGCATGACTGCACATTCCTGCGCTGGGCGGGTTGCTCTCTGGCTTGCAAAACAGCTCCCTACTCCCAGGAGCTGACTAATCCCCAAATACCTCCCGCAGTTTTGCTTTGCTCCGACAGCTCTAAGAGCTCCAGAGCCGGGCTGCCCGGAGACCTCTAGCGGCCCCGCTCCCGGCTGGGAGCTCGGGGCAGCTCCTGGGGAGCCTCCAGAGCGACCAATTCTCCTGGTAATGTCGGATTTGTTCCGCCCAGCCGGTATCCTTGTGCTCCAGGGGCTAATTGGCAGCGGCTTGTTTCTGGAAGGCCTCGTTTGTGGCCTGACTCTTCCTGATGTTCCTGTGTCCCTGCAGTCTGTGGTCGCCAGTCTTTGTGGCTCCTGCTTGAATAGGTTTTGTCTCTGCCTCTCCTTACCTCGTCTAGTCGAAATATTTCCAGGCTGGAGAGGAGGCTTGGCTGATAAAAAGCTGCTCTGGGCATGGCTGGGTGGGTGCTCCCTTTGGTTGGACACCGTCCGATGGCTCCTGGACTCTCGTCCTCTCCTTTTGCCAGGTCAGCGCGGCTGGAGAAGGAGGTGGCCACGCTGCGGGAGAAGATCCACCACCTGGACGACATGCTGAAAAGCCAGCAGCGCAAAGTCCGCCAGATGATCGAGCAGGTGAGAGGAGCAGGAGGGCTCGGAGGAGGCGGCGTAAGAAAAGGCAAAGGTGGGGGAAAAAAATATGAAAGCTCTTCAGCTGCTTGGAAGCCAAGAATTGAGGGTTTGTAGGGCCGAGTTCAAAGGCGGCCGAGTTCAAAGGCAGCTCAGAGCCTTGACCTGAGGCAAGGGCCTGACCCCGGGGTGACAGCCCAGCTCCCTGCGGTGGGAGCTGCCCCGGGCTGGGGAGGGGAAGAAAAAGAGCGTGGAAGGTGTGCTGGGCACCCTGCCGAAAGGGTTAAATCTCCAACTGGGAGAGCGGTGGCTCCTTCTCCTGGGGCTTAATTCTCAGACTTAATTGGAGGCTTTTTTTTTTTTCTTTTTTGGCTGGGGTTTTTATGCAGAGCTTGGAGTTAACAGTTGTGGGTGTTAACAGGCAGAATCGGCTGCTCTCTTTGCTGGACGTTCCTCCAGCCCGGCCGCAGGCGAGAGGGATTTTCAACCACTCTGAACTTTTTTTTTTCTCTTGCAGCTGCAGAACTCCAAAACGGTGATTCAGGCCAAAGACGGCGTGATCCAGGAGCTCAAGGAGAGAGTCGCGTATTTGGAGGCTGAGGTACATCTTAGCCGGACCATTTTGGGGGGTGCAGGGGGTCTGCTCCAACCTCTGAGCCTCCCAGTGTGACCACGATCTGTCCACGCCTGTGGGTCGTGGCTGGATCCTTCATGGATCCTTCCCTGGCACCGACTCCTGCTCCGCATAGGAAACCGTGTCCTCTGCAGCCTGCGGGGCTCTGCTTGTTCCCTGAGCTCCTGCACTGGTTTCCAGTGCTGCTGGAGCAGCTGCGAGCTCGAGCCAGAGTCCAAAATAATCTCCTCAAGTGCATTTTTCTGGCAGCAAAGCCCTTCGTGCATCCGAAGGCGCAGCTGAGCGCGCGCGTCTCGGAAGCGAACGCTGCGTTCACAGCCGCTGGGATTGTAACGGGGCTCAAACCTCTCTCCTTTTTCGGAGAAGAATGGAGCCCGCGGTGGCACTTGGAGGGTTTTCTTCCCTCCTGGGTGATGATTTGTTTTGTTCACTTCTGCACGGGGACGGTGTGTGCGAGCTCAGCCAGCCAGGAGCACGGGCAGAAAACCTCCAACAGGAGAGATCGGTGTTTGGTTGGGTCTTTGGTGGCTCTTACAAACCATCCCAGCTCCCCGTTGGTGAGCCTGGCCCCATTCAGCTGCGGGGGAACGGGGAAGCCTTGGGCTGATGAGCTTGGCAGAGCTCAGCGCAGACCCCGCAGCAGGTCTCGGACCGGCTCGAGGGTACCCACCACACGCAGGGTTTGACTTCCCAGCCAGCTGGAAGCCGACAGCAAAGCCGCTGCTGGGAACGGCCCCAAACCGACGGTTGCTGCTTTTAGAGTTGCATTTCTCAGGTCTGGAAGATCTGGTTGGTCCGTGCAAGGCTCTTCCAGGTATCCTGGAAACGAGCTCTCAGTCTAGACAGCCGCCCGGTTCTTCTCGTGGGGGCATTAACACAACCTCCAGCCTTGATTAGATCTTTATTTTGAGCTGTGGGCTGCTCGTAATATTATTAGAGTCCTAAACCTACCAGCGCGGGAGGAGCTCTTACAAACTATCCCAGCTCTCCATTTGTGAACAGTCACAGAATCCCAGCGTGGCAGGGCTTGGCAGGGCCCTCTGGAGCTGCTCTGGTGCCACCCCCCTGCTCCAGCAGGGTCACCCCAAGCAGGGGGCCCAGCATCGCAGTGTCCAGGCGCGCTTGGAATCTCTGCACACAAGGAGACTCCACAACCTCTCTGGGCAGCCTGGGCCAGGCTCCAACACCCTCCCCCCAAACCAGTTGCTCCTCCTGCTCAGCTGCAACCTCCTGCCTTCCAGTTGGTGCCCGCTGCCCCTTGGCCTGGCGCTGGGCACCCCTGAGCAGAGTCTGGCCCCAGCCTCTTGCCCCCCGCGGGCCCTTGAGCTCTTGCTCGGCATTGCTCAGCTCCCCTCTCAGGCTGCTCTTCTCCAGCTCAGCAGCCCCAGGGCTCTCAGCCTTGCCTGCCCACACAGGTGCTCCAGTCCCCTCAGCATCTCTGCAGCCTCCATCGGAGGGCTGGATTTCATTTCCCTCATAAAAAAGCCACCCCACAGCAAGAGATTCCACTGGAGCATCCCTTGGCAAGCCGCCTGGGCGCCCTCCTGTCCACAGCTCCTGTCTCTGACTGCGGCTCCATCTCTTGCAGAACCTGGAGATGCACGACCGCATCGAGCACTTGATCGAGAAGCAAGTCAGCCGAGGCGGCCACAGCTCCCGAGCGCGCTCCAAGTCGGAGTACGTGAGCAGGTAGGTGAGGAGTACACCCCCCTCCAGCCTGTCTGGCTGCTCGCTGGCTTCATCGGCAGGTCTGTGTCCTACATGGAGGAGATGCTGGACTCAGGGATGTTGTGTTCTTGTCTGGCTGCTTTCTTATATCTTTCCTTCTGAGGAGTACCGGGGAGCAGGGACCCTCCTTGCGGGTGGTTTTGGGGGAGCTGTCACCGAGCAGGGCTGGGGCAGGACCTTCTCCCACAGGTTCTCCCTCCAAACCCCGTCCAGTTCATCCGGCTGAACAAACCCTTTCTCTCTCACAGCAAAAGGCTGACGGGCCCCAAGCCGCTGCCTCTCATTCGAGTAGTGGAAACATGAGTTTGGAGGGCCGCTCCGAGCTGAAGACTCTTTCCCCTTGTTATCATTGACTGGATTTCCCTGCTTGACCGCCGTCCTCTGACCTCCGTGCTCCCGGAGTCTCCCCGGAGCTGCCGGCCGAGGGCTGTGCCCCGGAGAACCGCGGCAGCTGAGGACAGACAGAGCCGGGGCAGCCCTGACAGAGGAAGGAGGTTTGCGGAGCGTCCGCGTTGCTGTCCCCACTGGGTCCCGAGGCGCCGGTGATGCCAGTTTGGAGGCGGGGGACCAGCCGGCCCCGGCGTGGACACGGCGACTCTCTGGCTGGAGAGCCAGGCTGGCTTTGCGCGGCCAGTCCTGGGTTTGCCGAGGTTGCTCCACGAGAGCAGCCTTGGCTTCAGAAGGGCCTCGTCTGAGCAGAGCCCCCCACTTCAGCTTGCGTTTGCCAACACGAACTCGAGGCTTAACTTTTTTTTTAATTATTTTTGGGGTTAAAAGTAATAATAATTCATAACACACCCCCCCCCCCACGATTCACTCGTACAACGAAGCAAGAAACCCTCCCGAAACCGGACTCCCTCCAACAAAGCCCAATGCGGAACAAGTTGGGAGCCTCCACCTCCCATCTCCAGCACCTATTCTGGCTGCTCCGGACTTGGCAAAGGCTTCACCGTGACCAAAAAAAAAAACCTCACCGTGGTTTTTCCTCGAGAGCGTCGAGAACCGACGCGCTCGCCCCTACCCAGCGTTTCAACCCAGAGGCCGTTCGGTTCGTGTCCCCCCCGGTATTTATTTCAATAAATTATTGGTGTTTTCCAAGGATGTGGCGACAGGCGCGGTTCCGCTGCTGGCCGCCTCCGCTGGAGGCCGGCCCGTCCCACGTTTGAACTGGAAAATGCCAACCCGTTTCCGCCAGGCTCGCCGGTTCTTTATTGCCTGTCGCGTGCGCGGGGAGGGGAGCGTGGGCGCGGCGAGAGGAAAGCCGCCGGCGCTCGTGGTGACCGTGTTGGTGTGAAAATACACACGCCGTGATCCCACCGCCTGCCGCCGGTTGAATCAGCGTGAGCGGGACGGGTACCGGCGCGGGGGCGGTGGTGCTGCTTCCCCGGGTGACTAGGGCCACCTTTTTCACTTCTGTTTCTTCTGGCCGGTGCATCCAGCTCTGTCGGACGTCCCTGTGTCTGTCCTGCGCCCTCAGCGCTCCCTCTGGGCTGGAATTCACCGCTCGCTACTTGACCGCCTCTCTTCATCCAGCCTGTCCCCAGCCGGGCTGCGATGAGGCTGAGAGGTGATTCTGTGGCCCAGAAGTGGAGCTGCTCCATCTCTGCCACCCCCATGGGGCAGCTCTGAGGGGTTCAGAGCGCGGCCTGGCAGCGGCTGCCCTGGTGGGGGGTGGGCTGGGCTCCACACGGCGGCCTCCGTGTCGGCCGGGCCCTTGCTGTGGTGGGATGGGGATGGGGAGCGTGTGGGGCACCTTCTGCCCCGGGCTCCCCTCAGGGCTGGGCTGCTGGGGAAAGTCTGATGAGTCTATGACGTCGTGACACCATGTGACAGTGACGCCAGGGCTGAGACACCGCAGCTGTGACGTGACAGGGACGTCGGAACAGTTGCGTCACAGCCACGACGTGATGACAGCGGCGTTGCGGCCATGATGTCGCCGCAGTGACATCACGACAGTGACATCGTGTCCGTGACGCCACAGGAGTGACATCACCGTGGTGGCATCACGGCCGCAACGTCGTGACAACAGGATGCCACGTGACAGTGACGACCATGACATCACAGCAGTGACATCATGACGGTGACATCATGTCTGTGACACTGCAGCAGTGACATTACAGGAGTGACATCACAATGGTGACATCACGGCCGCGACATCGTGACGACGACACCACGTGACGGTGACGTCATGGCGGAGACGTCACAGCAGTGACATCACAGGAGTGACATCACCGTGGTGACATCACGGCCACGACGTCGTGATGACAGGACGCCACGTGACAGTGACGACCATGACATCACAGCAGTGACATCATGACGGTGACATCATGTCTGTGACACTGCAGCAGTGACATTACAGGAGTGACATCACAATGGTGACATCACGGCCGCGACATCGTGACGACGACACCACGTGACGGTGACGTCATGGCGGAGACGTCACAGCAGTGACATCACAGCAGTGACATCACAGGAGTGACATCACCACGGTGACACCTCAAGGGTGACATCACAGTTGGTGACTTTGTGACATCATGCGATGTCATGACACCACATGACAGTGACATCATGGCGGACACACCACGCCTGTGACATCACGACAGTGACGTCACGACAGTGACATCAGAGCAGTGACATCACAGGGCCACCACTCCCAGCCTCTCCCTTTCCTCCCCCCCCGTTGCCATGGCAACACCACCGCGCCTCCCAGCCTGCTCTGCGCTCCCCTCCCTCCTTCGAACTACATTTCCCAGCA
>WEIS01058289.1:0-12694 GCA_013389965.1 Todus mexicanus
TAAGAGTTCTATTTAATATCAAGTTTCCGGCTTTTCATCTGAATCCTGGACAAAGTTTGTAAGGACTAATGGGCTGATTTTTAAGTGTAACGAAGCCGTGGAAACTCCTTTACACATTATGGAAACGATTTTGTACCGAGGTTACCTGTGTGTCTGCCAGCCTGTTCTGAACTGCAAGCTCCATGTTTTAATGTTTATTTTGGTTGCTTTTCAGGTCATAAAGTTTGACTTGTGGATTTGGGGGTGGGAGGGCTGGTGTGACACTTACTTGATGGGAACTGAGACACATGACTCAGTTTCACTCAAGTGACAGCAAGTCATTAGGAAATAGCAGAACCTTCTGCTTCAGAAAGATTTAACCTCTCTTCAGATGTGACACAGAGAAGCTTTTCAGACTCCAAATGTCAGTTCTTTTAAAACTAATTTTTGAACTAAGCATTTAGTTTATTTCTCCGATTTTTTGTGACGTTTTGTTTCCCCCCCAGGCTGAAAAGCTAATGAAGCAAATTGGAGTGAAAAATGTCAAGCTTACCGAGTACGAAATGAGCATTGCTGCACATCTTGTAGACCCACTTAGCATGCATGTAAGAAACTGTTTTCTATGTTACACGGGTGAAAGCTCTTTAGACATGGGAGGCCTGGAGTTTGACTTTGGATTACCTTATTTCTTGTATATATGTATCTAGATAATATTTCATTAATTTAAACCTAAAATTGCATCGTTGAGAGCACGGGTTTTTTTAATCGCTAGTCTTCTTTTATGTTTGAGGCCTTGCATTACTTTTAAGCTTGTGGCTATTTTTCGTTAGCGGGGACTGTGATGATCATTTCTAATACTGTTTTTCCGTATTAGGTAACCTGGAGTGATATCGCAGGCTTAGATGATGTTATTACAGATTTGAAAGACACTGTCATTTTGCCTATCAAGAAGAAATATTTGTTTGAGAATTCCAGGCTTTTACAGCCACCAAAAGGTAGGAAGGAAATGTTACGTATTTATGCATTGGTATTAAAATATAAAAAAGAAGTTACAGTTACCCAGAAAGGAAGGAGGAAGTGGGTTGCCAGCCCAAACTGCAACTGTTAGGACTGATGCCAGGGAAAACCCTCAGGTTTTTCCTCTTCTCTTGCTGTGAAGTCAAGTCTTCGTGAATAAGTTTCACCTTAATAATGAAGCGATAATTGTTTTCAGTTCTTGATGTTACTTTTTGCTGCGCTGATGTATGTAGCCTGCATTTTTAACAGCCTAAGCTGTCGCTTTTTTCCTTCTTGTACCCCATCTCGTCCTTTGGCAGAGGTGAGTTACAACTCTGCTGTACAGTTTTGAACATTTGGTTAAGATTTCTGCGGTGTAAAGACACAAAGTCATAAACATGAGATGTCAATGTAAGCTAGTCTGGGGGAGCATCTCTCTGTTCTAGTTCTATTAATTCCAATCATTGAAAGAGACAGAGATCCCCTTTTTCTTCTGGAAATCCCTTGAATTTCTCTGGAGTTGAGTTGCACAGTACTGAGGCAGTAAGGAAACTGGCGGTTGACAAATTAAATTTTCCAACCGTAAAACAGAAGTTGGACTCTCTACACTGGAATGCTTACAGCCATGTTTGCTGTATGTTACTGCCAACAAGCAGAATTTGAACCTAAAGTCTTAGACAGAATGCCAAAGTTTATCTTTACTGCTCTGATCCCTGGAAATACTGTCTTCTGAAAATTCTCTGAAAACTATTATTTACTGCCCGTAGCTGTGATCATCTCAGTTTCATGTCCTAAGTCATGGAAAATGAAGCACTTCTGTAACTGGTTTAGTTTTTCCAGGCTACATTCTGTTTATGTCACAAATTGAAACTGTCTGGAAAATTGCTTTAATGTCATGATCTAATAAGCTGAAGGAAAAAAAATATTTTTTATTTATCTTTTTCAAGCAGACTTTCCACATTGGGCAAGCTCCCCAGTTTTAGTAGTGGCTTACACTGTGTGTTAATAGGAAGTCATTGCTTCAGAGTAATTATGTTTGTGGCCATCAGTCACAAAAATAGAAAAAAAAACCCCAAGCTCTAGTAATTCTCCGTGTTTCAGGCTTGTTTGACTTAATGTTTTTTCTTTAAATTGCTTTCTTTACTATGTTAGAACAACACTGCTGTGAATTCTTTCACTGAGGCAAGTTTAAAAATAATATGAGATGTCATATTTAATTGTGGGTAATCTGTTTAAGATGTTTGTGGGCTCCTTTTAAATTTTTTTTCCTCCTCCCTCTGTTTTGATTAGCTGAAATAGGTTATAAACAAGACCTGTCAAATGCTTACAGGAAATAAACAGGGGTTTGGTTTTATGTAACCTTTATAGCCACAGTAATAAACCAGTCATCTTTGAGACAAATGCCTCCCTTCAGTTTCACCATGCCTGCTTTTAGTTATCATTAGCTTTAATTTTATAATAAGGATATCTTAAATAACTGGGTGTTTGATTTGATGGAACACTGTGTAAGCTGGTTTCTATCTTTTCCAACTTGGATAAAGTACAGGCCTCCACGCTATCGGGTCTGTCGAACCCCAGCCTGTTTTCTGTACTGCGCCAAGGGAGCGTTAACACCACTGCTTTTTCAGGAGTACTTCTCTATGGCCCTCCTGGTTGTGGCAAAACACTGATCGCCAAAGCTACAGCAAAGGAAGCAGGTTGTCGATTTATTAATCTCCAGCCTTCGACGCTGACAGACAAATGGTATGGAGAGTCTCAAAAACTGGCTGCTGCTGTCTTCTCACTTGCTATAAAGCTCCAACCGTCCATCATTTTCATTGATGAAATAGGTAAAAATCAAAAATCTGTCTATTTTTCTAAGTAACTGTAGCTGATTGCCATTAAACTGTAGGTTTCAGTTGATGGGTATATTGATCTACTGTCAACTTTTTCTTTAAAAGGGTGATAATGGAACAAGGTTTGGTTGTACAAATAGTATTGTGAAGTAATGGTGGCAAATTAGGAAACGTGGTGTATTTCTCCCTTGTGTTAGTGGAGGAAATTACAGGTAGAACAAGTTGCTGCTTACTTTTTGTTGGGCTGGAGTGGTTCATAAGGGAAGCTTTTCTTCTGTCAAGGGAACTACTTATTCAGGAAACCCGTCACCCAGTACACTTGAATGATTCTGCTGTGAGGGCAAAAGATGGAAAATAAAATATGGGTTTAGGATAGCTCATGAATAATTATTTAATAAAGCTGAAGTAAGGGGAAGTCCAGCTAGGAAGGCGGCAGCGCTACCAGTTGTTCAGTGCATTTAGACTTGTCACATTTGCGCTTAAGTCCCCGTGAACTTGAGCAGTTCAGTTAACGTTGCGCGTTGTCTCGCAGCACCAGCACTTCTGAGTGAATTGCACAGTTTGCAGAAACAGAGCCTGATGAGGCTTTTACCCTTTCCACAGTTTAGGCTGATGAAGGGGTTACGTTCTCAAGATGCTTTTTCTCCTTTCGCAGAGGTGTGAAAAACATGGTGTTTTTCTAGCAGTTGGAAGTTCTTGAGGCAACCACTAGCTGAGCAAGAGCCCTGCATAACAAAGTGAATAGCCTGCTTCATGTTGGGCCTGCAGCTTGCTATTCTTCTGTGCTTTGGTGCCTTCTAGCTTGCCAGAGTCTGAATGCTTCCATCTCTGCATGAGAAAATCAAGGTGAAAGTCACACTTTCCATGAATTCAGGAAAGTGAAAATTTGGAGCCCGAGGTTTAGGACAGTCTCATGTGATAGGTATATACTTGTGTAATGTAATTTAAAAGACGTGCTTATAAATATGGTGAGATTTCACTTTCCTATTCTTCATCATAAGGAATATTTTTCATTTGTTGACAATGTTTATTAGAAAACGTGTTTATGAGATAGAGAATAGCAGGAGTCTGCACATAAGAAGTGGAACAGCATAGTTTCTGTGGCAGGACTGAAAGTAAACTGCTTTACTGAAACCTTTAATGCAGATTCCTTTTTACGAAGTCGATCGAGTTCTGACCACGAAGCTACAGCGATGATGAAAGCTCAGTTCATGAGTCTGTGGGATGGGCTGGACACTGACTATAACTGCCAAGTAAGTATAAAGGATGGCAAGAAAAGTAACGTGATTCTTCCCTCTCGGTTATTGTGCAGCGAGCCATTTGGGAGGAGTAGCTTATTGCGTGTAGGAATTACTGCCAGAAGAGTTTCTTTACCTGCCAGTGTTAGGGATTACCAGTATATTATGGGAATGAGATGAGTTATATTAATAGATCATTTTTCTTCTTGAGAATACTGTTTTCATAGGTAATTTGCTTTTAATTAAGAGGTGTTCTTTTCAGAAGTCTGTCAAATCTCAGTAATAGAGCTGTATAGTTTGAGCTGCCAAAATTGGAGATTTTTAAAGTGTTTTGAAAAACATTTTGTCAATAATATTTTCTTGAGGTGAAGTGAATCTTTGACTTCAGGAAAGGTTTAGAAAGATCTTCATCCCAGCTGCAGCTTGGTTGTTTTGTTTTCATACAAGCACTAGACTCTGGAGTTAATCTGAAAGGGCAGAGAAATTTGTGTTATTGAAAGACAAATTCTGTTAAACGGAGCCATGCTTCTATCCTGTTATTCCTGAGTCTTTCTGTCCCACTCAAATAATCTCGACAGAAGTGTGATGTTTTGAAGAGGGAACAAAAAAAATACAAAAGCTGCTGGTGCTGTAAAAGCAAGCAAACAAAAAAACATTTATGAAATATATTACCTGGTATACCATTTATGAAAGATATTGCCCTGGTATGTTCCTGCCCTGTCACCTGGAGCCGTCTTCTTAAGGCCTTTAAAAAAGATGTTTATTCTCAAATTCTGACATTTTCAGCTTTTTAAACCTGGAGTTTTCTGTGAATGGGTTCTGACACTCTGACTTCCATTAGTTCTTTCTTTGTGAAATCTGCTTTTCCTCCTCTGTCAGTTTTTTGTGCTAAAGATTTCTTTTTCAGTTGATGTAAAAAAATAAAAAGATGGTAACACAGTGAATGTATATACTGAGGAGCTCTGAAGCAGAGTGTTTCCTTACGGCTAATAAGAGGCCAGTGGTATGTATGCTTAACTGGAAGCTAATACGATCTTGCAAGCACACGCTTCTTCCAGCGTTTGAATGTGTTGTCTTTTTTCCCAATATACTGACAGCTTCTTGGAGCAAGTCGAATTGTTCTTTCCTTGCAGTAGAACAATATGTGGTCTTACCCGTGTCTGGGAGTTGAGCACGCAGAGCCTGAACAAGTCACTCTTGTCCTTCACTCATGTGCCCCTGCAGGGTAGGGAGCCATGGAAGTAAAATGCACCTCAAGTTGTTGGCTGGAGACACCACAGCGGCTGATTCAGGTTTTGGGAAGTTTTGAAGCAGGAGTGTTTTGTTTCAGTACTGTATTTCAGGCTCCTCCCCAAGATGTTGCCATTCAGGAAGTGTTCTTTAGGTGATGGTTTTTACAGTTGCATTGTCTCTGTTTTTGACAGCCAGCTCGCTGGGCTCTTTTGTTAATTACAAATGTTTACTTGGGAGCTTTGGGTTGCCTGTCCAATTCTTGCCAAACAAATTTCCCTTGAATAAGGATTAAATTTGGCTTTTGTTAGGGTAACAAAAGTTCCAAACTCTAGGAGTAAATTGTAAATAAGTGTTGTGATGAATGTTATTTGTTCCTGTGTTGATTGCACCAGAAAAACACGTTCCACTTTGGGTTAAACCTGCCAAGGATATCGTCTTGAGTCTGTCAGGAACTTGAGGCACAGTACCTAGAAAACAGAGCTGTGCTGCTTGAGGCCAAGTCTGGAAGCTCTGTACAGCTGCATTTGTGCGCTGGGGATCCCATGTTTGCAGAACCTCAATACAAAGCTGGTTTTGGGTCCAGTGCTAGGCCTTAGTTGATAAAGGCTTCTGAGAAGCACAGCATGGGTAGAGTGATGCCTCTTTTCAAGAGGCAGCTCAGCCAGTCGTTAGTGTGTATTTGTGTTACCACGGAGTCACGGGATGGTGGTGGGGGTTGGAAGGGACTTCTGGAGAGCATCTGGTGCCACCCCCCTGCTCCAGGAGGGTCACTCAGAGCAGGGGGTCCAGGATCATCACACTGTCCAGGCGCGTTTGGAGTCTTTCCAGACAAGGAGACTCCACAACCTCTCTGAGCAGCCTGGACCAGGCTCCAACGCCCTCCCAGCAAAAAAGTGTTTCCTCTCGTTGAGATGGAACCTCCTGGGCCGCAGTTCGTGTCTGCCACCCCTTGTCCTCTTGCTGGGCAGCACTGAGCAGAGTCTGGCCCCATCCTTTTGACCCCTGCCTGTTAGCTATTGATAAGCCTTGATCAGATCCACTCTGAGTCTTCTCTTCTTCAGCTGAGCAGCCCCAGGGCCCTCAGTCTTTCTTTGTCACAGAGATACTCCAGTCCCCTCAGCATCTCCGTAGCCTCCACTGGACTCTCTCCAATAGCTCCTTGTCTGTTGAACTGGGAATCCCAGAACTGGACATGCATAACGCTTCCGGGGANAGTCTTTTAGTGCATGTGGGAGCTGCCAGTTTGGTTGTCCTTGGTGAACTGATTGCCTTACTTTCTTTAACACAGCACAAAAATGCTATGTTTTCTAATATCTTATCAAAAAGTCTCAAGTTGCTGCCAGACCACCAGGAACTAAGGAGACATCACCAAGACTTAGAAGTTTCAGGTTACTCCTTAAAGTTTGAACATGGAAACTGAGCTCAGAAGGCTTCAGACTAATGTAAAAATCTCTACCCAAATGGTACGCTGTGGTACCGATGCTCTTAAGCTGCCTGTTCAAATCCAGTTACTGAAATCAATACCAGGAAACCTTATGTAACTTCTTGAAATGCTGATGTTCTTGATAAAGTGTGGAAGAGTCACGTGTTTGGTTTTGAAACTCCAGTGTGGCAGTGTTTTCAAACGCTTTTTTCGGGCTGACTGGTTTTGTCTGTTGGTGTCCACAGGTAATAGTGATGGGAGCCACCAATCGTCCTCAGGATCTTGACTCTGCGATCATGAGAAGAATGCCGACCCGGTTTCACATCAACCAACCTGTAAGTTAACCCAGGTTTGCCTGAACAGTTTGCCCAGTGGCTGAGCTACAGGCTCGTGCCTTATCAGCCAGGAAATATGTATCTCTGCTTTTGGTTTTTGTTTTATTTTGTTGGGGGTTTTTTCCGAAGACATACTGTATTATTTTAATCTGATTTTAGTTTTTTAGAAGCACATGTATAACGTGACTTTTTAAGGTGAAGTTTCTCACAGAAGTCTTGATTCCTTGGGTCTTTTACCTGAAACAACTCCGTGTGCTCTGAGAGCTTCCCGTGCATTTTCTTAATCTTCAAGAATGCAGCAGCTCGGATGCCACACTCTGGCAAGAGCTTAGTTTTAACTTTAAAACAACCAGAATAAGCACCGAAGTGACTGCGCGCACTTGCCTATGGGGGAGAGTGACACCCAGGTCAGATAATATCAAGAAGCAGGTACATATTGATTACCATTTACACCTTCCTAATACACAGTATTCAGTTCTTGAGGAGAAATGACGTCTGCATACCAAAGCCTACGTTCTTCTCAAGCCTTTCCACAATAAGGCACTGCAAACACTCTAGGAAAACTGCTTTTATTCCATTTATGATGAATTCCAGATGGTCAGTAATTAAGATCTTTATCAATTGTGCAGCCATCACAAGGTTACCCCTATTATCTGTGTTGCTATTACCATCTTTTCCAAGGTATTTCAGTTGCTTTTGAACACTTGGTGATATCACAAGGCATTTTTTCTATCAGTATTGTAACAAGTTCAGTTGTGGTTATCACCATTCCCTTCTGGCTACAGAAATTTTCTTATCCATTTTTTTGGGAAACTTAGAGGCAAAACTGGAGAACTCATTATTGATTGTGCAAGAGAGTAGTCATGTTCCCAGACCCATCTTGTTTGAACTGGCTTTCGCTCCTTGTGGGCGGATCCTTTCGGAACCAAAACATTTATAACCTAGTCACTGCCTCTCTGTGACACCTGCTCATAGGGTTCCATGCACCTTACTCATCTTGCAAGTTTTCCCTGAACTAGTAAGGAGCAAGGATGTGTATTCTGGTACTATATTGTGTCTCTCTATCAAGAATTGTTGTTAAAAAGTAACACAAGTAACAGTGTCTCAGGATATTACAGGGGTTGGCTCCCTCTCCCAGAATCAGAATTACAACAGGAGGTCTCATTTTAGGGCACAGGTGCATAATTTTCCTTCCCCTGCTACAGTCACCTCATGTACTCAACACTTGTGTCTTGCTCATGTCTGTGGTACTTTGCCATACAGCCAAGGCTGGTTACAACTCTTTTATTGAGGGCTGAGATAATTTATGTGCTGTGGATTGGAAGAGTGCACAGGTGCCATCACCGTAGAGGAGCTAAAGCCTAAGTTTGAGTTTAAGATGCCCAAAATTACTCCGAAGAAATTATCTGCAAGGCAGAAGGAAATGGAAGAAATATTTTTCTGAGATTGAGTATCAAATGTTCGGCTGCCAGAGTATGGGATAGTTTCATCCCTTCATAACAACAAAAGTGGATTTAGGACAAGTTTGGTTTTGAGAGATGCAAAAAAAAGGGTCTCTTTGCTGCCTGCATTTTCCCTTGCTGTTCAGGATATGCTCAGAACTTAACCATTTCCCTCAGTAACCTCATCACAGGATGTGATTTATATTGCCTAAAATTTCCCAAGCATCAGCTCTAGAATGAAATCTGTTGTTTGTTTATTTATTTTAAGCAGAACAGTTGATCCTCTTCACCCGATTTAGCAAAGTATTGAAAGCATCCTCTAGATCTAGAGAGTCTGGCTTCTGTTCAAGATGATGGGAAATCTTTGGAGCCGGCTGCTTTCACTTAGGGCGAAGCAAGACTTAATGTCAGTGCGTTCCCCCTTTCCCTGTAGTTAGCGTAAATGTGTCTGCTCAGCTGTTTAGTTTCCTGTGCTCCTGGAGGCAGAGTACCCTAGATGTCGTTTTGCTGGGTGATTTGCCTTCAGATAGGTTTCCTTGGTGTATATCACATCTCCCGTTTGAGGGAGCAGCACGTGTCACTGAACCGTGACTGCAAGCCCGCACAGTGCAAAACTGAGATAGATGGTACTGGGCTTTATTTTTGTACTCTGGTAACTCTGATCTCTTTTGTTTAAGGCTCTGAAACAAAGAGAAGCGATCCTGAAGCTAATTTTGAAAAATGAAAATGTAAGTAGACTTCTTTTAATGGCTAATGTGCTGTATTAATCTTGTTGTGAGTGCAAGCTCTGGAGTTGTGGAAAACATGTTTTATAATTGACTCTTGGAGTACAGTGGAGATTATCTACCAGGGTATTTCTGATTATACCTTAGGAATCCTTTGTGGTTTTAGGTGTGGTGTTAAATTAGAGCGGTAGAGTTCCCTACTGGCAACTCACGCTTAAGCATGAATCTCAGCCAGAGCAGCAATCTTGGATTTTGTGGTGAATCACCTTCTGTGAGGAAAATGACTTAGTTCCTTTGTCTCCGTTTTCTTGTTACGTAACAAGATAATATATTTATCTCTCTAAAGCTGCTGAAGGTGAATCATTCTTGGACATCACTTTGATCAGTGAAAGAAGTTTCAAGATGTTGTGAATCAGGGAGAAGAGATACTGAATTTTCTTTTAACTCTGTACAATCTATTGGCTCGAGTCAAGAAAGGAGGAATGACAATTTTGACAGTGCTACTTTTTGCACTTTGATCCCTGGCTCGTATTTCCTTCAGAGGAAAGCTACTGTAGATATTGTTCCTAATGTCGTATGGTGTTTGTGTCACCCTTTGCATCGCAGGATGAGGGGAAGGAGGAGCCAGGGGGACATCTGGTAGTGTTTGTTGGCAGGATTTGGGACCTGTGTTATTGGAGGTTCCTGCCAAATTTAGTCTGCAGCCCTGTCTTGAAGTTCATGTTGCAAAGTGCCCCTTGACTGAGGGCTATCCTAGTAAATATCATTTGCCAGTAAAACCAACTTACGTTTTTTAAGAGGCCTAAAAATCACGGGTCATTGTTGTGAGCGGCTGAGATATTGAGGAGGCTCCTTTGCAATTTGGATTGGTTGTATAGGATTAGAGTATAGGATGGCTTTTTCGCAGAATACCAGGCATAGATATGAAAATGGAGCTGCTGCGAAATACCAGAGGAGCTGTGGAGGAAGAGCTGACCTGTTTGCAGGAAATCTCAAACTAAAATGTCTTGCAAGTGGTGATTTCAGCCTTGGATTTCTCTTCAAGAGCTGCTGGCCTCCCTGAGTATCTCCAGCCACTCAGCCCTTGCACACTGGTGGGCTCTGGCTGCTTTGTGTCTGCAGCTGGGCTTGGGATTTGCGGCACCTCGGCTTTAAGGCCTTCAGCAGAAACCTAAGTTGGGCCCTGAATATGGGCCTGAAAGAACACAAGGTGTAGCCAGCTTCTGGCAGTGAATAACATTTTGTGAGGGGGTGGGTGGCAGCGCACAGGGGGTGGAAAAAATAAGTCAGCCTGTATTGGCTATCCTATAGGAGGAGGAATTGGATCTCTCAAGCCCAGCTTGTTTTCAGCCAGGGTGGCAAATGTCCTGGCAGTCCTTCACTTGACAGGTGTAGCCATGCTTGGAGAGCCAAATGGCTTGCTCCAGACCCAAACCAGAGTCGCAGGTCAGGGAGCTGGGGCTCAAGTACAAGCTCAAGCTGTGAGCCAACAGGACAGAATCACAGAATCACGGGATCCCTTGTCCTTCAAGGAAAGTGGGACTGGCGGGGAATTGGAAGGGTGTTCAGTGGATATCGGCACGTTCTTGGGATCTCTCGGGGAGTGCCCGGGTTGGAGGGTGTACTGGGTTTGGCTGAGATGGAGTTAGTGTTCCCCATAGCAGCTCTTGTTGTGCTGTGAGGTTGTTGATAAGGCACCAGTGTTGCGACTGCTGCTGAGCAGGGCTGGCACAGCACCAGGGGAATGGGGTGGACAAGATCCTGGGAGGAGACACAGTCAGCCATCTGACGTTACATTGTCCAAAGAGCTATTCCACACCATCTGACGACAGCTCAGGAATAAAAGCTGGAGGAAAATGAGAGGAGGGGGGGTGTCTGTAGGAGAAGGCATTTGTCCCCCGAGGAACCGCTACGTGTATCGGAACCCTGCTTCCTGGGAGAGGCCGAACATCGCCTGCTATGGGAAATAGGGATTAAATTTGTGTTTTTGCTTTGCTTCATACGTGCGACCTTGCTTTCTTTTTCCTTTTAAACTGCCTTTGTCATAACCCACGGGCTGATTCTATCTTATTCTCTTCTCCCTTGTCATGTTGAGGGAGGTGTGTGGGGGGAAGCAAGAGAGTGACTTGGTGGGTACCTGGCGCTCAGCTAAGGTTAACCCACCACAAAGGGGTAGCTGGAAGCAGCAGAGACTACACCTGGGGCTTTGCCTTCATCACCGCATAATAGTTTCCCTCTTAGAAGAAGTCATCCCGTAATTTCAGCTTTTTATTAGACCAGTTTGGCTTTAACTTCTTCCAGTGCGCCAGTATTTTCTTTTCAAGATGTGCTGGAAGGGGCTGTTATCAGAGATTCTGCCGTGAATCAGAACAAGCTCAGTACAGGGTCTTGGCTGGAAAGAGTTCTGTCTGATCCAGTGCGCGGAGTTAGACACGTCATTTTGCTTCCAACTTCCCTATTTTGAGGTGGTATAAAGCAGGAGCAGTTGTTCAGTGACTCGGCAGACAATGAGTTGCTGAGACAGTTAAACAACTGCTTTGGAAGTTCTTGGGCTGCGCTGAAAGGTGCCAGCAACAGAACGTGAAGGTGACAGGAACTTTTCCCAGCCTCGCTGGATTGCTGGTCAGAAGACGCGTTTATGAAAACAAACTGCACTCGTTCAAATGATGCCAAAAAGGGGCTGTGGTTGTAAGAGGAGACCTGTTGGAGAGTAGTGTCATTGTCTGTAAGTAAAAAAAAGATGCCCGTAGGGAATGATCGAGACGTTGCAGGAAACTTGTGCGGGCAGTGGGGAAGCAGGGTCATTATTTCTGTGATTCGGTCTTTGCCGTCAATAGGCATCCAGAATGGCGCAGGAGCTGCTGCAGTAGCAGAGTACACCGACATGATGGTTCGCTTCCAGTTGCCTGTTCTTTTTCTTTTTTCTATCAGCGACAGAGTTTTATCAGATGAGTCATTGGTTTCATTTAATGAAATGAACTACCTGAAGGGTTCAAAGCATAAGTTAATAATTACCATTTAGCTCCCCCAAAAAAGTCAAGGCTGAAAAAGATCTTCTTAGGGCAGGTAGAAATACTTGGAGGTGACTATTTCTTGTCCTTGGTGAGCAACATAAATTACTTCGCAGTTTTTGTGCCGTGACCCTTTGGTATTTGACAGGTGGACAGGCACGTCGATCTCCTGGAAGTTGCCAAAGAGACTGACGGCTTCTCGGGCAGCGATCTGAAAGAAATGTGCCGGGACGCAGCACTCCTCTGTGTCAGGGAATACGTTAATTCAGCCTGTGAAGAAGAGACGTACGTATCGTTATTCTGTCTGCTCCGGCGATTGTGAATGCTCCTGGTGCTACCCGCTGTCTGGTTATTAGCTTGTGTTGTCTGATTTGAATGGCAAATTCTTCGTGGTCTAAAAAACCTCCCTGTGATTCACAGAAAGCAGGAGTTCTGTTTTTCTTGACAAATTGCTGCTATCCAACAAAAAAAAAACCC
>WEIS01058291.1:10999-22303 GCA_013389965.1 Todus mexicanus
GCAAATTTGCGGGAAGCCCCCGACAAAATAAAAACAAAAAAAAAAAAAAAAAAAAAAAAAAAAAAAAAAGAGGGAGAGGCGGAAAACCAAAAAGCATTTGTTGCTCAAGAAGGATGAAATTCTCAGAACTTATTTGCACCAAGAAAGTATCAATAACCATAAAATTTCACAGCCCCCTTTTTAGAACCACAGCCTTAACGTTTTGTAGGGGAAATAAAGCTTTGGTTAACCTTGGCACTGGCAGACCTCATTAAAATAACAGCCTGTCACTTTCGAGTTTAAAATAACAGGGTTGTCAGTTTTATATTCAGCGGAACAATCTACAGTCTTATTCTCTGGGAAACACTGCGGGTGTGCATTGGGAGCGGGGGAGGCTGGTGGCGGCGGCGCAAAGGCTGAGCAATACTGCCATCTCCAGGGTCCCCCCAGATCCAGGGTGCTCCACAGCAGCTGGGGAGATGCGATGCTCAAATCCCACTGAATCCGTGCCGTATGTGCTTCCCTTTTTCAAAAGGCTGAAAAATAACCCGCGGTCAAGCACACAGTGGTTCGGCAGCTGCTTAGCATTTAAGTTTATTTTGTGAGGAAATGTGGCAATGTATAATGTACGGAAAAATAATCTCCATATAGAGCAAATAAAGTTCTGCTTCACTTGTTCTGAATTGAGGCAGGTCGGCCTCGCTGAGGTACCTCATGTGCATTGAAATTTTGGGCACCTAATGAGCTGTTCTAAACAAAAATGAGTGCCTAATCTGCTGATGTCTAATCAGTGGAGAAATGAAGGTGCCTTTAAAAAACCTCTAAGAGAGACGTCCTCTTTAGCTAAACTCAAACACCAGGGTGAGATGGAGGAAACCCAGTTCAGATGTTTATACATAAGTGCCTAGTGCCTCTGAGACACCCATATGAAGATGGCAGGTGTAACAAAGGACATGCAGGAGACACATCTTTCTCAGGGGGCAGCCCGTAATACTTAGGGACCCAAGTTAACTGCTTTTCCTTAAGCCCAGTTTACAAGGAAAACTGTGTGTCAATTAAAATATCCAGATATTCTATACTAACCTGCTTGTGACATGATTCTTACCCTGACTATGACATTCACATATAGCAGAGGCATAAACATAACAACCAGTTAGAAACAGTATATAATATGTGATTGCTGACCTAGTCTTTTTAAACAAATTGTTGGCTGTTAGTCTTAAGATGCTTTCAAGTTAGATCCCTAATGGACATAAATACAAATCGATGGATGAAAGTCCAGTGCATTTTTCTGCAGGTACGGCATAACACAAATCAGATCGTGATGATCTGTTTGTTCTTCCCACTTAGTCGTATCCGTGATGAACGGCAAGCTCCATACCTATAAATCTATAATCAAGCTGCCCATCACTATACAAGGTCTACATCATTTTTAATAAAGACTGCAATTGTGCTGGGTGCGTGGCTGGGTATGTCAGACACATCTAGGGGAAAGCAAACAGCAGGAAGCAGAAAACTGTTTTTTCACCTAAAAGTAATGTATCACAGAGAAGTGGCATTAGTTAAATGTTGCTTGTGAATTAATGGGCGAAGGAGTACATGGCTAAAGAAACTACACAGACATGAGCGTGGCTTATGATGTCTATTTTGATGTCTGTTTTCTAAGACAAAATCCTAGGTCTCTTTCTACTTGCTGTCTGTAGCTGTTCTGTTAGCAAGGCACACCAGTCATACCTGGCCACTTTATATACCTGTCCTGAAGTCCCTGAAATTACAGCACCACATCACAAACATCCACTTTAAACATCTAATTGGCTATGTGGCATCAGACCGACGCACGGTACATCGTCCTGAGTGGCACTCTGGTACACTAGAGAAGCAACACCCAGTCAGCAGCCGGAAACATTTGCACGTTTTTCCAGAGCACAAAGGCTTTAACTCTCAATGGGACTTTGGATTGAGGTGTTTCTGAGCATCCCCAAGGAGAAGGTGTTAATAGAAAAGCAAGCTGAATATTCCATTTGCATTTCAAAAGGAAGATCTTCCCAAATTGCAGAATAAGTAAGGAAAATATGCGATACAAAAAAAATCAGGAAGAAGAAAATGTTAATGAGAAGCATTTCTTCTTAACACAAACAAGGCTCTATATTATTTTATTTCATTTATTGCATTGAACCTAAGTCAATTTTGGATGCATTCCACTATCTTTGAACACTATTTTAACATCTTCTGATATTCTTCTATCTGCAAAATTAGAATACATATTAGGGGGGGTGATAAATATGGAAGAACTATAAGATGGACTTGCCAGAGGAGGACTTGGCAGGGGAGGAGGAGAAAAAAGCAAATTTAAATTTGGAAAATTATTTAGGGCCTCCACCTTGAAAATTTCCTTTTTAGCCCCCATTGCTTCTGAGTGTACATTATCCTGCTGCCAAAGAAGTGCATTTCCATCAGAAATTAAACCAAAGTGAATTCCATGGGCAATTGGTTGCCCACTTCACAAGCAAGGGACTTCTTGGGATCTTTCATGCCTTGTAAAGTGTAGTCATCTCACTTTTAGTTTTGCATGGTACTTTCAGTGTTTTTTTGAGTTATCGTGGTGAGTCTTTTGATTTTTGCAGATGTCCTGAATTAAAACAAGGAATGCTAAGATCTGATTCCTGCTAAAATGATGGGCTTTCTTTTTAGCTCGCTTCTTTACTTTGGAGTGCAAGGTGAGTAATGAAGGCAGAAATGCTGGTCAGCTTTACTTACCTGCTCATAACTGAGCCCATGCTGGCAGGACTGGAACCAAGCTCATGGGTGCTGTTCTGAGTTCTGCTGAGGAACTGCATGGCGTACGTGACTGCCTCAGTCACGAAAGAAGTCAGCGGCAGAAATAAGAAATGAACTATATTTCTCAATGTAGGGCATGTAGACCATTTTTGTAACTCAGGATATGAATTTCTCTTTGGAAATGATGCAAATATTTAACTTTCCTCACCTACACAGTAATGCCTTCCTTCTGTTAGCAATTACAGATGAAGGACAGGCTATTTGAATATCCTTTCTATATATGCTCCAATAAATTAAAAATTTAACTCTTTGTGTGGCTCTTACTATATCTTTTTTCTTACAAAAGTATTGCAATTCAGAACAAATTTAGCACTTTCAAATTAACTGCAAAAAAAAGTAGTTCAATATAATATCAGGAGTATGTGAGGAAGATACCTAGGGAAAGTCAGGCTAACTACAGCCAAAGAGATCCATGTGACTTAATCCGAACAAATCTTAGCTAGAGAAAGTGGAAAGGAAATATATAAAAGATCAAAAGTGCGTGTGTCTCATGTTTAAACATTTCCACAGAAGTCTAACCAAGCTTGAAAGTTAGTCTTTAGTTCAAAGAATAGGAAATACCAAGAAATCATTTACAAGGCCACAGGTCACTAGGGGGATGCAGTAGTCTGGCTTCATAAACCACAAGCAAGCAATGTTAACTGAGTCCTTAGTGGCTTTTATCTCATTTTCAAGGGACTGTACACCTGTTACATATCTTTTAAATGCTTGTGGTGAGCAAAACGATGTACGGAAGAACATGCGTAACCATGGGGACCAATAAGAGACTTTCTGTAGTCATGCTTGAGGAGATGTCTAAACTGAAGCCGCCGAAACCCACAGGCAAAAGTTTTACATGTCGTGGCAGGCATTACATCACCTAATTCTATTCTGCATTTAAAGATACATTAAAAGTACTCCAAAGTCATTGCCTGCGAAACATTCAGCATGCAGAACTGAACGTGACCATGAGGCTACTCCATGAAAGAGGAGGTGAATCAACCAGTGTTTGTAATTCCTCTTTCAAGGCCACCAGAAACCACGCTGGGCTTCCAGAAAACCAGTTTCAGGGTGAAGTTCAAGGAACTGTTTAAGTACATGTGTAAACTCCCGTGCCCAAAGCCAAGGGGGTTAACAGAGGTCTGGTCACACAGCAGGAAAGAGCAAGACTACGAAGGCTGAGTCCGCAAGTTGTTTAAAGCTCGATGGTGACATAATGCAATGGGGAGGGAGGGGGATAGCTATGAAGGGAGATACCTGAGCGGAATAAAGAGTCTTAAAATACACCTGTATGGGAGGCATCTAAAGCAGGCTGCAAATGGTAACCTTTCCCTAAGCTGTAGTGATTTTTGCTGTTGCTGCTTTGTGCGAGTCATATAAATGTCTCTCTTCCTGACAGGCTCTAAAATGTGAATGACACCTCTGGGGGATGTCTGTGAGATTTAATTAGCTGTCATTTACCAACAATCCTGGGTAAAGTAATACCGTCTTACTTTACCAGCTGTACTTCTGCAACGCAACTAATAAAAAAATCTTTATAGTTAGGAAGTTTAATGACTTGTCTATATTCTGTGCACATATAGAGTATGTAAACATCATTTAATATCTTCAGAAGTGACTGGAGCAAGGGAGTCCTCATTTTGATTTTCAGGGAGTATCTGGCAACTGTATGCAGCATGTGAGCTGGGAGAACCTCTCTCCATTCTTTTGCTGACTTCTGTGAAAGTACGAGGTTTGTACTCCGAATTACAGCCCTTACAAGGGCCAGGGGCAGTGACGAAATTCACTTTCCAATGGGTGTTGACTCACTTGTGGTTCAAAACAGAAGTCTGCAAGTCATAGAACACCAGCTCTAATTTGATTACAGTAGAAATCTGAATATAACTCTAAACATCTGAGTTTTGAATAGTTTATTTACAGATAACAATGAAGTTACTGCTCTGAAAACTAATTACCACCAATATCATTCAGATTGCTTGTGTAAATAGTTATCCAGACAGAAGCAGTAAATGAGAAGGTCTTTCCCTTTGACTCTTGTGTCTCCTGAGCTTGTATGAATGGACCCTCCTCCCTATAAGCCCCCCTCCTTACATTTTCTGTAGGATTCCTGTACCACACTATGGCCTAACAGGAATTCACATGCCTCGCCATGAACATCGGGTAGTTTAACTGAGTTGCTTGTGCTGGTTAGCTGTACCAGTATGGACCTTGGGGTTCTTACCCTCAGTATGGGTGGAAGGGGAAGGAGAGGGGCTGCTGTCTGCCCAAAGAGTCTGGTCCCGTGGACCAAAGACATCAGAAAGGACAGGCATCCTGAGACCATCCCCACTCTGCTCAAAGTTTGCCCACTGTCTGTAAACTGGAATTTAATTTTTGGCTTGACAGGGCTCCCCTATTGAGACTTTTAACGGCTTGCAAATGCTGCCAGTATCTCATGTGAAGAAAAATCAACTAGGACTTGGCAAGGGGTGTGGATGGGATTTATAAGGTGTCTGTCATGGCAAGAAACACTGTCAATAACCCTTGCAGCCAAATACTGTCCTACTTACTTCTTACAGATGAAAATGTGGACAGTGCTTCTGAAATAGCACCCTTGGTTGTTTCTATCTCCTGACTTATAAAGTGACACTCCACAGAGTTTAAGCACAGCAAAGCAGCGTGGACCATTTGCTCCAAGAGCTATCATGTCTTCAGAACAAAAGATAAAAGAGATAAATAGCCAAGTATAATACTGTACCTCAAGAACCTAAAAGCCAATCTCAAAACTGAATGGAAGAATGGAGAGCTTTTATTTCTTGGTTTTTTAAAGAATAAAGCTCAGCGATTTCCTTTGAAAGCTATTCAACCACCTCCCCTAAATCCTATTACAACTTAATGTGAAATGCATCAGTTTCCATAAGAACAACAGTGGCACCATTCATCCTTTGTAGTCTGTGTCCTTTGTTGTGTTTTCTATCTAGTCCTGTAGAATTTTCCACTTTAGTATACCAAAAGCAAAACAAGAAGTGATAACATTTTAGCCAGAGCATTTATTTATTAAGCTGATGCTGGAAATTCAGTTTGTTCCTGCTTGCTGCCAAATTAAATTATTGTTCCAGGAGTTTATAACATAAAGAAACTGTTTCAATAGTGTCCCAACATTTTGGAAAGTGAAGCTCGTACCCAGTTACAGATATTTATCTACACCTTGCAGCAAAGATGGATATAGTCTCTGCATGTGTGTGTATACAAAACCTTCTCACTGTTATTGCGATCCAAATGTACTGCAATGCATTCAGCCTGCGTATCTTAAATCAGTTCAACATCAGCTCAGCACTGCACCATTTTTTAAGAACCTGCTCCTGTAGGTCTAAATATAATATTTATCTAAGACAGGACTAAGTTAGTGGGTAAGATGTTTTATCTGATATACACTGTTTAACTGAATTTACATTCAGCAGACTGTAAGGCATATTAATTCTTAGGTTAGACAAATGGGGACTAGAAAGAGCAAGGTGTAACATGCTTTTATTAGTGTCTTGCCCGTGGAAAAAGGTAACTTTGATTATTTGTACTCTCAACCCAAATGCTGACTGCCTTGCTTGTAAATACAGGAATTGAAGTTAAAGCATCTTCAGCCCTTTTAACCTTCACCACCATCCCCATTACGGAATTAAACAACCTACTATTTAACATGATACTTGGCATGGCTGATGTTTTAACCTGTTTTTCCTCTCGTTGTCTCTTAATCAGGTAACAGATATTAAAGAAAAGCTAAAGCTCTCTAAAAAGTTCTGGTCAACATTACCCTACACAATCTGCAAGGATGAGCAAGTGACAGCTGGTCCGTCAATCGAGGAGGACTGCTGGAACGGTCACACCAAGGCGAGGTGAGGTGGACCCCTCTCCACCGCACTCAGTCCAAATCCCTGTCTGGCCTGAAGCAATCATGAAACTGAGGGTATTTCACAAAACTGTGTGTAAGATTGCAACAGAAATGGGGAGAACAAATAGTTGTCCACACGCAGCTTGTAGCCAAGATTACTTATTGTCAAGGTGCCATTAAAGCCAGAGTGTGAGTCAGGGTAAATGTGCGCAGTGTGTCAGCATGCGAACATAGAAAATGTTCGTTGGTTCAGCTCCAGAAGGATAATTTATACCAAGATTTCAAAGAGCTCTTTAGCTCCATTTAGCATCCCTGTGTTGGGACTGACAGCTTGTGAAGGAATTGCACTCTTGGGATATCATACTGGGATGAAACAGAAATTGGAATTTCAGCTCTATTTGCTGTCGGCTGGCAAAGCTTAGGGCTATTTGCTGGTGAAAAAAAGAAGAAAGAAAGAAAGAATTAATAAAAAAAAAAGAAAAAGAAAAAAAAAGCTGAAAAATAGCCAGCAGAGAATAAATGTAGCACTCCTACTTACCTTTCTTGGCCTTATGTTACTTCATCAGAGGTACCGTGGTCATCTGCCCTTGTTTGTGATGAGTTTTCTGTGAGTTTAAATTCTGAAGTTTGCTTGGCTCTGGCAGGGATGGAACTGGCAGATGAGCAGGTATCTCCAAAAGTCCCAGTGTGTGTTCATCAGCTGACAGAGGACCTGATTGTCCCTGCTGATAGAGGAACTGGCTCAAGGACCACAACACGGGCAGTCACGTTTCCGGTCTGCAGTGGTAGCCTGTGCTATTGGGGAGACTGGTGGAGTGGAGAGGCTTGAGTGTTGGCAAAACCTGAGTCAGGAGAACAGTGCTACTTGCTGGCACTCAGGGACTAGAATCTTCATTTTCCTTTTATCTGATGATACATATGAAGCCAGAATACAAAAATCGGCCAATAGCAAAAAACAAAACAAAACAAATGAACAACAGAAAAAAAAATCACAGGCCTGTTAAAGGCCAGTTTGTTTGGATGGATGGATGGATGGATGGATGGATGGATGGATGGATGGATGGATGGATGGATGGATGGAGGGATGGATGGATGGATGGACGGATGGATGGACAAATAAATAGAGAGATTGCCCCCACACCATCATCTAATCATTTTTATAAGGAGCACACTTTACAGGAGGAGGTTTTGCACTGCACACACAGTCTTTTTCCTGATCTTACTGCATAATGCTGAAAAGAATCCATTGCAAAGATGAGAGCAGACGGCTGTTTGGGATGCTGCTAGCTCATTGAACCCACTTTGAGACACACATGAGCAAAGCTGTCCAAAAGTACGAGCCACTGCTCAGTTCCTAAGTCCCAGATCCATAGAAAGCCCCTGGGGACTCTGAGAAAGGCAGCTAGGAGGAGCATCTGGCTATTACAGGACTCATCACAAAGAAACAGTGTGAAGAGAGAAATAAAAATATGTTTTTATCTTCCTCTGTTATATCTCTTCTTGTCAGTGGGCTTTGTAAGATGTGAATCCAGGCTGGTGTGCTGCAGCAGTTAAGCAGAGTTTGCAGGCCTCCCAGGTGGACGCCATGCATCACATCAGGATGCAAGCATTAATAAGAGATAGATGCTACTCTTCCTACAAAAGAGCTGTCAAATCTGCTAATATCCCTCTTGGTTTCCATGATCAACACTAGTGTTTGTGCTATGTCTGGCCAATACCTTTCAGATCTCTCCTGCTCCTGCACTAAAACATCTGCCACAATTTCCACATTCGTTGGGAGTTATGGACGTGCATTTTATGCATGTAGTTTTTCACCCTCCTTTTGCAGTATTTATCTTATGAGAAGCCTCGTTATTTTCATGATCCCTTCTGAGATTAATGGTCTGGAGCCACTGAGAAAAGCTGTCCTCTGCTGATAATCTCCTTGATTAATTTAACACAGACATTTCACTGGATGTGGAATCACAGCTTCAAAGCAGCAGGACCAGCAACTGCTCCTTTGTCCAGTTGCTGGTTTACATCCATTCACAAGAGGAAATGTATAGACAGAGTCTCGATAACAGAATTCAATAAATGCTTCAGATGGAGAGAATAGTAATAAATCAGAGCAATACCACAGAATGCCATGGTTTGTATATAATATATAGAGAATAATTATTATTGAATTATTATTTTCAGTTATTATTGAATAATGTTGACTAATCATGTCAATATTGAATAATATTGAAAATATTGTTGAAAATAACCAGTTTTCAATACAAAATCACCTCTTGGCTGTAGAACAAGGACATTTACTGCAGCATAAAGAAAAAACATAAATGTTTCCTTGATCATACTTATTAGTATCTGATATCTGACACTAGTTCACAGGAACAAATGTGGCAAAATCTGACCAATATGCATATACCTATTTGTGTTCACCTGTCATAAACACCCCTGTACTCTCTGATGAGCTGCATTTTGAATTCCAGAGAATATCACAACATATAGAAGTAACGGAAAAATAGAAATAATATGAAAAAAAAGTAATTTAGGCACCCTCTGTTTTCCTAGATGTTAATACTACAAGTAATAAGACAACATGGTGTTGGCTACTGTTGGGAAAGGAGATTGTTGCTAGTTTTTTATCAGATCCTGTGGTGTAAAGAATGAGAAACTTTGAATTGTTAGATAGATATTATGTCTCATGTTTCATTTTACACGTCACCTTTCAATGCTGCAGGTACAGGGGAGAAGAGTTACAAACCTGAGATCATAGAAAATCAAAGCTAGACTGTCTCATGAGAGAGGCATTACACCAAGGTCACTTGTGGTTATTGCACTCCCCAGATATCACTTTGAGACCATGATTAATTTACAGTGACACCCAGTCACCAAATGAAGGTCACCAATTTGCAAATAATGGGGCAACAGAATCATCCATTTCGCATTCTGGAAGGGTGGATTTGGCTTGTTGCTGAACCTATATGAAGAATGAACTTAATCAGGTCACATCACGTAGAAACCAAGAGCTGTGAAAGTGGGTGAACATTTATTAGATGGATGAATCTCTGGTTTTGAAAAATACATATTAAAAAAAAACAACAACTACTTCAGACAAAGTGCGTTTTAAAGAGATGCCCAACAGGACTACCCTATCACATCTGCATTCACAAAAGGACTTGAATATAATTTCATGATTAAAGAATTAATTTCTTCTGACAGATGTGCGGAGACATCTTTAAAATATGTTTAGGATCTAAAAAAGACTAAAAGACCAAACTTTTAAAGTTTAGTTTCTTCCCTATATGCAGATAAATTCTTAATAACAGCTGATAATCTCTTCACTAAAAGGTGTTCTCCAGACATTAAGGAATTTTCCCAAGAATAATGAATTCAGGCTTTAGGACTTACTCCAAATCCAAGGTATTAGCACCTGAGTAAGGGACTTTTACTGAAGTGCAATAGTAACCAAATCTGCAACCTCTCTAGTGGTCAGGAGAAGAACCTTGAATTGCTCCAACCAATTCAGCCAACTTGTTTCAGCCAAACCATATGAGAGATTGTGCTCATGCACTATCATCCTGGTGCTCATGTTCACCAGGGCTAGAGACTTTCTATTATGTCTTAGCTCTGAAAGGCTGCAATCTATGGAAGAGATGAGACCTGTGTTCCTTATTATATATGAGACAGACAGTAATTATAAACAGAAAAAAAAAAAAGGAAATGTAAGGAAGGAAAAAAAAAACACTACAGCATCTAGCTCAAAACTACAAGGTATTTTACCAAAGCAAACACAGGCTAGAGTCTCTGTTGGCCTAAGATTTTCTTCTTCTCCTGCTACATATGTGGGAGTGCCTACTTCCCTAGAAGAGAGCCTTCAATTCCTCATGAAATTCATGTGGGAAGAAAGACTCACCAGATCAGTGCCTGCCCTGGGAAAATAGCTCCTCGCTGACCAGTAAGGCTTGCAGTAAGAATGACTTGAGTGTCCTTTACCTGCAAGTAGGCAAAGATTACTGTTTGGCACCACTAGTGAAAATGTGAATAAACCACTTCTTGGTAAATGCAAAACCTACCTATTCTTAATTGATGGCTCTAACTCATTTTTCTTCCTTCCAACAAACTGGCAGGTGAGCTATTTTCTCCCTCTCCTTCTGTCTCCTCAGGGTTTTCTCCAAGACTGAGAAAAAAATAATAATAATAAAAGAAAATACCCTGTGGGGTTTACCTCCTGAGCAAACAGAATCAGATGAGGTGATCTAGTTAGCCAAACAAGCCAATGTTCCGTTGCACTTATCTTTCTGGACCAGATGTGACGGTCTACCCCCAGTCCAGCCTGACTAAGCCTGTGCTGTAGTTTGTACTCTATTGCCTACAATCTTGTGCACCTGGAAAAACTCCAGTACTGCGTAGGTGGAATGCTGCAGTCACACTGCAAGCAGCTGCTGCAGCAGAAAAATATGGACAATGCTGCCCTTTAAGGCATGTATCTTTTAAAAACCGTGAGAGTCCTCTTTTTTCTTTTTTCTTTTTTTTTTTTTTCTTCATAACTACAGCCTTTACACAAATGACCTGAAAGATTTGTTAGTCATTTTTAGACTTGAAAAGGAAGCAGACACCCTGGAACATTAACTGGAAATTATTTTTTTAAAATAAAATAA
>WEIS01058292.1:0-39632 GCA_013389965.1 Todus mexicanus
AACTCCCCGAGCTGATTTGCTTCATTTCTGAGTCAGGTCCTGAGATTAAAAGTCTCTGATTTGGAAGAAGAAGTCTCAGGGATGTTCTGAAGCAGGAGTACTTCAAAATGTGCTTTGCACCACAAGAGCGAGTGTTGTTCAAAGCGATGGGAAATGTCCCCGGTTGTCTTTTTATAATTAATTGCTCCTGAAAGCTTTTAACGCTTTCAGTCACGCTTGGAGATTAATGAGGCAACTACTTTGGGGGGAAGGAAAGGGGGCGTTTTGAAAGATAATGGTTAGTAAATGGGAAAGGCACTACTCTATTACCTTTGCATTTCCTGGTGTTAAAACCTGCAATCTCTGAGGGTATCTGTGTGTCAGAAATAGTCAGGTGAATCCCCTCATTAACACCGAAATAATGAGGTGCTGAACACATTAAGACTGCCAGGAAAAGAAGGACTAGCAATACAATAAGCAAAGATCTCTTGTAAAGACATTTTTTCTTTCTCTTAATAGATTTAAACAGTGCTGGAAAGTATTCACTAAGCATGATAGGTTTGGATTGGTTTTCAAGGCATTTAGAGTTATATCATGCTACATCACTCCACAAACAGCCCCACTGAGGTCTGTATGATATTTAGTGGGAGTAAACATATTCCTCTAGCACTCTGCTTACTTTGAATTAAATTAAATAACTGAAGGTATGCCAAGATTTAGTCTTGCAGGTGGAAAGCAGCACCAAGCAGTCAAATATTGGAACAAGCAGCTTTGGGAATCACAGAATGTTTGGGATTGAAAAGGACCTCAAAAGATCATCTAGTCCAATCCTCCTGCTGGAGCAGGATCGCCTAGATCAAGTCACACAGGAAAATCAGATACGATACCAAGACACAGCATTTTCATAACCATTTCTAGAATCAAAGTGTTTTGGGCAACCCATTTAGTGATGTGCAGTCCATGTTTGTAACATGACACTGTACAGGTCCTACTGAAAGGAAAAAAGGCATCTGTTCACCTTTTGACCCTAAACATCCAGCATTGTACCATTCTGTGGACCCCAGCACAAAGTGGCCAGTTCGAGGATCACAAAAATGAGAGAAGGGTATTTCTGCCATACATGTGTCACCTCCTGGATGTCGCTAGGCAGTGTTAAGCTAGGACAGAAAGCAAAATATCTTGCTTTTGCCACCAGTCAGTCATCCAATTCTTCTTCACCTTGTGTTCCGAAAAGATGTGAGTGTATAGTGAGGCAGGATCTTTGGATTTCCTCAAACTTGGGAAATTTTTTTGCGTAGTGTTGCAACAGAAGTATTCTAGAGAAGGACTGTCTGGTTTCAGTTCTGTTGAGGACAAGGTTTTGGAGTTTGAGTTTTGGCAATTTAGTTGTTCCATGAACTCTGCTGCTTTCCTGAAGTCCAGCTGTCAGATACCTTGTTTGATGGGGAACATGCTGTTGATTCTGTGAAGTTTTCTGTTTCTTTCCAGAAGGTGCAGCAAGGGCTTCAAAACTGATTGTCCACAGCTCCTCTTATTTCAGCACTGAGGAAATAAGGCAAATGGGAAGGAGAAAAGCAACCTGTATAAGATCAGACAACGATCAGTGGTCTTCCGCTCATGCCCCAACACAATGTAACATCTCCTGTGACATGTTAGAGACCTCTCAAAAAAGTTCTTTCACCCACAAAAAACCCCAACACAGCTCTAAGCTAAAACCTCTTTCCTACTCATTCACCTGGCAAAAGCTTTTTCCCTAAGTTTAACTGAGATGTTCAGGGGAAGTTTTATGATGGAATTTTGCTAGTGAAAGCAAGGAATCATCAATATCTCTGTGTTTTCTCTTCTGCATGGCACAAAGAACAGAGTTCTTAAGATTTCTGTCATGTGCAAAGGCAAAAATCTCTGCAAAGTTTCTTGGCTGCTTGCATCCTATAAATTGCAATGAACTTGGAGAATTCTGGAATAAGGCAAACTGAACTGGTAAAGAAACTCCTTTAATCCCTGTGCTTTTTTTGTGAAATTCCAGTGCACAACTAAGGTTGGATTAATTTATTTCTTGTGAATGATAGCTTTAATTTACACAGCTCAATCATGAGCAATATCAGCTCATCACGATGTTGTTCAGCACACTCAGAAGAGCAGATTCTGTCCTCCTTAAATCCTACCTTGCATGCTAAAGTCTAAGAGTAAGGGTAGTGTCCACCTTCCAGAGCCTTCTCCATTCCTATTTATCTTAAATATTGGTGGAAGAGAGGAAGAGAAAGGGCTCCTGGCACATGGAAATATATAAGCCACCTCTCCAGCATGAAACTGGATAGTCATAGGAAATATAATGTACTCTACCTTTATGTGGTGAGTGATGGATGAGATTTCTGTGGTAGAGTTCAATAAATGCAATTTATTGTTTCTGAAGGCAGAAACTATTCCTGCAGTTTCTGTCATCATGTCTTTGAAAAGGTCAATCAGAATAAAATGCTGAGCAGACTCATAAAGGAATTCTTAAGCTCTCCCACTACCTGATGATTTTTTTATGGTTTTGGGGTAAAACAATGGATCAGCACATGATTCAGGTTAAAAGAGGAGCTCCCACTTATCCGTGAACCTAGTCCATAAACTAAGCTGAGATTTTACTGTTCAACTCCTCTGTTCAAGTGTGGACAAGAAAACAAAATCCTGTTTATTCTCGAGCTGTCCTCAGCATTTCCCCAGGTTTTGCGATAACTGCACAATGGATGGAGACTTAGAACAAAAGCGCAAGGGCAGGTTCAGCTACTTCTGAAATTAAACCTTCCTCTCTTGTAATATGAAGAAAATCCCTGCTGAGGCACTCTTCTGCTTACTTATTTCAGGATCACATGAACTGGCAGAGAATGTCCTAAGCTTTGTTCCTAGCTCCTGGTTTGACAAGCTGTCCAGAGTCAGAGTAACCCTAGCCTCATATTTCTTCCTCAAGTCTCCCGCGGAGTGTAAAATATGGCTGTCTCACCATTTGAATAAGGCTTTTAATGTGCCGTGGGATGTCACGGTCCACAGAAATGGAATACAGTGTTCTGCTTGCTGAGAAACGGAAAGCAAGCTAACCAAACTGGTTTCTTCCTCCTGAGTACATAGTGGTGGACTGGAAATTCAGTCACTGAGACTAAAAATATCAGCCTTGGTCACAAACACACACACAGAAAAGACATATTTGACAGCTGGATTTAGTCTTCCTTCATCACAAACATGCATTTACCACTAAAAGTTTGGTGAGTACACTGAGGATGAATAATGTGGTCTTGTCTCCCAGTGCATCATTTACAGACTGTAGGGTAAAGGCGGATGTTATTTCTTTGAATTAAGCCCTCCAAGAAGGAATGGTCAGAGCTCTCATAGAAATCATGAAGTTCTAAAGATTGTACATGGCTTGGGAAAAAGCCCACATAAAAATTAAATTAAAAAGTTTATCTGAGAACATAAGGAGGAACAACTCTTAAAAGCAGAGCTTTGTTCCTCCCTGCTGCTGTGCTTAAAGGAGCTGAAGAGCTGATCCTGCAGTCTTCAGACCTGTGCATACAGGCGCAGGCTGCTCTGACCAGGCCAGTCAGGGGCTCCTGATCACACTCCCATGGATAGAGGAGCACTGCAGGAACAGGAAACAAGGAGTGCAGCACCAAACATCTCCAGGGTTGCTGAGTGTTCCTACACGTTTCCCGCTGCCTTTTTCTCCTCTCTTCTTCCTGATGTGGTGCTATTAACTGCAGAGCAAAGCGAGATGTGAGACAGATCTGTTCTGTCCAGCCCCAGGGAAGCCTCACCTGTGGAAATAGCCACCCACTAGTTGACGATGAGGTTTCAGAAAGAAAATGAATCGGCATTGCTTTGGGTTTAATTTTGTCCAGTGGACAGGAAACCTGCTCAGAAAGTGTGTGGTGAAAGCCACGGCCACAGGCTTTGTGCATAAGTAGTGCTGGAGTACATGGAGGAGTTGGTGAGACAGCTTAAAGATACCTTCTCAAAATCTTTGCCCTCTCTCACTGCCTCTGCCAAGGAGAAGCCTGGCACAGCCCTGATTCTGAGGCTAATATTACTTTTCACCACTCCTTTACTTCCAAACCAACACCAGGTTGTATTTTCTTCTAAGCTTTGCAGCATGCTTTTTTACTGTGTTGGACTCAACCAAGGCTAGTCTCCATTTTAATAGATGTATTTTCCACAGGAAATTAATGTATTGTTTCCCTAAAGCTATTTCAGGCCGTAAACTTCACTGAGGTCTGCCCAGTTGCGTGTTATTTCAGCCAGCCAAAGGAATCTAGTGCCCCAGCAGTCCTCTTAGTAGTTTTAGCTAAGGGAATTGTGTCAGGTTCAGATTTACTACTTGGATCCTCCAAACAACAGACTGCCCCCTGCAAGAGATCTGGCAGCTGAATATTCCTGTGGGATTTTGCCAAGGAAACCTGGGTACAGAGAGTTTAGTGTTTTTCTAATTCCTGTAGTAATTCTCTGGCTATATCTGTACCATGATACCTACAGATATCAGGATATATGGTGTATAAGGACTCGATGTGTACTGTGGTACGTATGGATACCAGAATATATGGTGTATATGGGCTGTATGTGTACCATGGTACCTATAGACACTGATATTTTCTGTCTTATATTGGATTTGAATATTTTTTAAAGTCTTTTCAGTCAATATTGTAGCAATTTTTTAAACCAGCATGGGTAGTTTGAATTCTCTATTTTCTCAGGAGGCATTAATGAAATGGCAGTGAGGACATAGCTTCACTTTTAAGGTGACAAACGCTTGCAAACGACAACGATCCCTTTCCCAAGCCATTCTCTGTCGAGATGACAAGTCGCTGGCGGCTGTCAGGTCTGTGTAGGAAACCTCCACAGAGGCGCTGAGAATGTTTATTGTAGGGAGAGAACTTTTGCCCTGTGAAGTCACCTCCTACTAGTCACCAGTAGGTTTCTGATATTCTATCACAGGAAATTCCTGGTGGACCACAAAAGCAATCCCCTGAGTCCAGCTGCTGGGGGGTTGGAGACGTGGTGTGCCGCACCGTCAAGTTGAGCCTCAGCCTCCAGCGTGGGGCAGAGCACCTGTGCCCTGCAAAAGGCAAGCTCTGTGCTCCTCAAACAATGTTAAAATGAACTATACAGGGGGGCAAAGGTCAAGTGAACCATTATTGTCCTGCATTTTATGCAAACAAAAAAACTGTATTAGAGGATGTGCTTTGTATTGTAACAAGGTACTGTAAGATTATATTTAGGCTTCGTGTCTTTGAAGCCCTTGGTAACACAACTGTATAATCGCAGCTCTTGATGTTAATGAGGAAGTTACACTATAAGGTACTCCAGCTAACTGGGAAGAGTGTAGGAAGAACTAATAACCTTTAATGAGAGCATATAAAACCAACTATCGAGACCTCGAACGCTGACTGTGTTGGATGAATAGATACACATTTCTACGCAGGAGAAAGAAGAAAGAGAACAAGTGGCAATTGCTTTGAATGTAAAGATTTTGCTTGTCAGGCACCAGTTCTTCTTGTACATCTCACAGGGCATGGCCGTAATTAATGCTCTTCTTTCCTCTGCTCTTCTGCTGGGGTTTCAAGTATTCAGTCACGGTAGCTACCTTAGAAAGCGAGCGAGGTTGGAAGAACCTTTATCTGTGTGGGTTAGTGCACAACAGGAAGCAGCTTTGGAAAGGATGAGCTCCGTGTATGTGGTGGGATGCTGTAGGGCTGTGTGTCCTTTAACTAAGACATCAAACTCCTCCTTGCATTTAAAGATAGGGATACTGTGGAAGCAAGATACTAACTCCTGCTAAAAATAGATGATGTGCTTCCAGAGAGCTGCTATTAACTCTACACCAATGCCTGATTTCATCTGCCTGCAACCTCAGGATATGTAAGACTTCTGAAAAGGACTCTCTCTGGGGCTTGTGGGATTTTGGTGCCACACTCCTTGTTTGCAGCTCCCGAAGCACGCCTCTGTTCATCAACTTTTGCATGCCCATGCCATCGCCGACAACCTCACCAGAGCAATCTGTGCCAGTGTGTGTAGGTGCAAGCAGCAAGGAACCAGCACTTAAGGCACCATCTCCTTTAACCAGAGCAGTGGTTTGGGGGTTAATGTGTGTGGCTAACTCCTCCTTTTTTTGCAAAAAAATATTTTGGGGAGTGGGAAATTAGTTGTGGCTGACCATGATCATCATGGTTGCCTGCAGCACCTACCCCTGGTTCCTGCAGTCCCAGAGCACACAGTCTGTAGACCTAGGCGGAAGGCTTTATAAAGATGTTCTTCAAAGACACCCATGTGACTTAGAAGCACAGGCATCATTTTTAAAAAGTGACTTACTGAGAAGTGATGGGCTGGGTAGGGCCTGTAGAGAAATCAGATGGGCACTTTTGAAAACTGTACCCCTTATTTTAAAAGAAAGGAAAATGTGAGGCAATTGCAGCTGATTCAGCATCCGGCAGTCACAGCCAAGTCGTATTTTACCTCTTCCCTTCTCTCCTCACACAAAACTTCCAGGAAAACCTGCAAAGAAAAGGCATATGTGGGTAGGAGGAGACCTGCTTTTAATTTCTGTACCTCCTATTCAACACAATGCCACACAATGCACAGGATGCGAATATCCCAAGGCACCTTATACAATGCAAGTAACAAAAGCACACACACATGCACTAGAGAAAGGGGGGAGCAGCAGGCATCACAGGGTTATAAATCAAACGGCAGGTAAAGCTCTCCATAAAATGTTTAGGTAAAGAAGACTCTTTATCATCTTACAAAGGAGAAAGGTGGGGGCTGAAGAAAATGTTCAGGTGGACACAGTCTGCTTGAGAGAGTCCATCGCAGAGCCACTAAGATGATTAAGAGAGTGGAACATCTCCCTTACGTGGAAAGGCTGAGGGAGCTGGGGCTCTTTAGCTTGGAGAAAAGGAGACTGAGGGGTGACCTTGTTAATGGTTATAAACACGTAAAGGGCGAGTGTCGGGAGGATGGAACCAGGTTCTTCTCAGTGGCATCCAGTAATAGCACAAGGGGCAACGGGTATAAACTGGAACACAGGAGGTGCTACTTGAGTATGAGAAAAAACTTCTTTCCAGTGAGGGTGACAGAGCCTGGCACAGGCTGCCCATAGGGGTTGTGGAGTGTCCTTCTCTGGAGATGTTTAAAACCCAGCTGGACAAGTTCCTGTGCAACTTGGTCTAGGTGATCCTGCTCCGGCAATGGGGGTAGGGATTGGATGAGATGATCTTTCAAGGTCCCTTCCAATCCTGAACATTCTGTGATTCTGTGATCACGAGAATTTGATTTCCATTTCAGAGCAGGATTTATCAGTTTTTCCCCATATCATGTTGAAGGTAGTGGCCAGATCTTCATTATTGCCAGAGGAGGAGGCTGGTGCAATGCATCCTCAGAGCCACGTCCAGCTTCTATGATCCTATCTGTAGAGCAACCTGGAGCCAGCACTGAGTCAGGTTATGGTTGTAATGATAGCAAGCAGCAATTGCTGGGGTTAGAAGCGTATCATGGCTATTCCTTGTTTCCCTTTCTTTTGGCTGTGGAGAGGAGAGTGTGTGTAGGAGCCACTCACTCACACAGACCCACCACATCTGGCTGAAAGACAACACTCAAGGGCCAGGCCCAAAACTGCTCTTCTGATGAAACTGGGCAAAGTTTTTGGAGAAACACCCAGCACTGAGGCTCCTGTCAGTGCTAAATGACTGCATCAGAGCCTGATCAAAGACCAACCTTCTTGCTGATGCATTGCTCTACATTTTCATTAGAAAGACTAGTTGATAGTCTAGTTGATGTGGTGGTGTTAGGTCACAGGCTGATGATCTCAGAGGTCTATTGCAGCCTCAATAATTCTATGATTCTGTAAAGAGAGTGTTGTGGGGAAAGCACTCAGAGCCTTACCTGACCTGCTCCTCCTTGCAGGTTCATCCACAAGTTACTGGAGAATGAACTCACAAAATCTGCAAAAAAAGCCATGTAGCCTTGAGAGATTTGCACCATGAATGCATTCAGTGTTTTCAAATGAAAAGGAAGCAAAACATTTAATGTAAAAAGTGAGAGACAAGATCTTTACGTACTTTGTTAAAAGGATCTTTTTCTTTTCTTCTTTTTTTTTTTTTTTTTTTTTTTTTTTTTTTTTTTTTTTTTTTAGGGAGAGAGCTTCATATGTAGGTCAGAAACACTAGGCGGTTTTTAGTCACACCATGTTAGCTGGAGCGTCAAAATCAAATGTGAACGTACAGAGGCAGAAAGGAGAAATTACAGAATTACAGGGAAGTTAAGTGGAATATGGTCATGAATCACTTCTCCCTATGGAATGTGGTCACTGGAGTAACTTATTATACAATTTCTGTGTTTAATAAAAAATGAAGCTGACACTTTTTTATTACATTTGCATGTTGATGGACAGTTGCTATCAGTATAGTGTCATTATAGAGGGCAGATAGGATCATTTGCAACATCTTAGCTGCCTAATTCTGAATCCAAAAACATGAGAAATACAAAATTCTCCCTTAACAGTGGTTTGGTAACTGCATCAAATCCATGCTTGGTATGATGGTGCTGGTGAATTCACTAGGAGAAAGAACAACAGAAATACCAGAGAAATCTCTTTTTTTCATTATACAGTGAGAAATTTCATGTAATGGCTCTTGAAATTGTGAGCAGTAGAACCAAATGGCCCACGAGCAGTCATGGTACGGGACCCACACTTTCAGTGCATGTAGAGCTGCAGCTGCTGTGCTGCTTAAAGTTGCATGAAAGTTTTATGTGAATGACATGTACTTACTGTGTAAAATTTCAATTTTGATTGTCTTAAAACAAACAGCATAAAAAAAGGAACAAAGAAAGGGTTGTCTTAGGTGTGTGTAGTGGTACCTTGTACAGTAAGAAGATACTTAAGGGTTTGGGAAGGTACACATAGAAATGATTTTGTACTAGGTAAACAAATGTTACTCTAAAAATTAGTTTATCTTTTCTGTGCTTTGTGCACTGTAACCAAAGTTTTGTGCTTTAATGAGAGATTGGCTAAATAAATAGCCTCTTTTTTAGCAGAGTTCAGCCCAACTCCCAGTGAGCTCCTCACCTACTGCTTGTGTCCTGTTCCCACACAGCTCTGCAGAACACGGCCTTGTCTGGCACCTCCTAATCCTGACCAGATCAGGAAAAGGAGTCATTTATTGCCTGGACATTGGACTGTGTGGTGAAAGTGACCAAAAGTGAATCAGGTCAGTTCCAGTAAGTGGTTTCATTTTTCTTGTGTTTAAAGAATTTTACTTGGCTCAAAGCCAGTGATTTGCCTAGGAAGACGCTGAACACAAATGATGCCTGCTCCATGAAAATTAGACAATACTGTGCACTGATACCCTTCTAGCGTGTTCTAGTGCCTATAAGTATGCACTTAGAAACCTATCTGTAGTAAACCAGCTCCCAAACCTTATCCCATGGAGGCTCTGCACAAAGTTCTTTTGCAGTACACACAGCTCTTACATGTGTCTGAAATGTGTTGATATATTTCCAGTCATCCAGAATCCAAATTCCTGTGTGGACACGCTATTAGATACAAAGTCAATCTTTGGAGGACCATGGTACTCAGATGGGAACTGGACAGACTGAATGAAAAAATTCTGTTTGCTTACCACTGAACTTTGATGCAGTTTAAAATTATTCCTGCTCTGCGCTGATTAAACCAACAGCTTGTGGGGGCACTGAAGTTGTTGGGGGTTTGTGTATGTAAAATCAGAAAGGCTATACCACTGCAAAGTAGCCCTGAGACACAGAGCCAGGAATTTAAGGAATATTCCAAGAGTCTGGCTTGATGAACAGTTTTGTCTGCTCTATAGAGGAGCTGTACCTCTCACTCATGGGCTGCAATACCAGTAAAGTCCTTTAAGCAAAAATTTACTTTGTTGAGCAATTAATCTCATTATTTTCAATAGATCTACTTTTGAATGTAACAAGATCACAGAATCACAGAATCACAGAATGTTAGGGGTTGGAAGGGACCTCAAAAGATCATCGAGCCCAACCCCTCTGACAGAGCAAGGTCACCTAGTGTAGGTCATGCAGGAATGTGTCCAGGCAGGTTTTGAATGTCTCTAGAGAAGGAGGTTCCACAACCTCTCTGGCCAGCCTGTTCCCAGTGTTCTGTCACCCTCACAGTGAAAAGATATCCTTACTCTGCACAGAGTACAAGCTAACCTGGATCTGCTATCCTGTAATTTCAAATTTTCTCCATCAGATACCAGTAGGGAAAAAGCAAACAAAAAAACAAACAAAAAACCCCCCCCACCAAGCTATAAAAAAATGAATAAAAAGTCTAAACCCCACACAATGAAAAGTTCATGCACTTAATGAATCTTGAGAGGAGAAAGAGGTTTCTATTCGGGTGATCTGTATAGAAAGAGGAAACTTTGTGTGAGCAGAGGTACAAGGAGAGTCTTGCTGAGATCTTTGAAATGTAATAAAGTATAATTCAATCATGGGTGACTACTTCACACCACAAACCACGTCTGGCACCCCAGTGTTTCTCTGGTTCATGCAGAGCTCTGATGCTCTCCCTGATGAGATACTCATAACCCAGATGGACAATAAACACCAATATTGACAACCTCAGTCTGACAAGGCAGTAAGAAATTGATCCAAACCCAAAGCCTAATTCTGTACTAAAGACCTTTCCTTCATTTCAGTTTGCCAGAACAAGTGCAAACATCTCAATTTTTGTGGGCCCTTCATACACGAACCTATACTGAAGATCAGAGCCATCTCCTTCCCCTCCTCCTCTTGTCTGCAATGGGTTCCACCAGAATCTTACCTAGCAGTGTCAATAGAGATAGTGGTGATATTTGTGTTCAACTATCTTTAATTATGTCTTCAAAGTAGAAATACCACTTGGACAGCTTGTGTCCCATATTCAATTTTGAGTCATGCTTATACTGCCAACTAGTCACCAAAAAAACCCAACCCAGAACTACCCCAACCCTTCTATTTCTACCCCATCACTGCAGCATAAACATGTCAACACATTCTTCTAAAGCTGCTGGTAAAGCATCAGGTGGGTTTATGCTTCAGAACTATCCACAACACAACAGGTTTCTGTGCTTGTGCTGGTTGCTACTAGGGAGAATTAGCAGGTGACCATATTACTGACTCCTGAATCTTCCAGGAGTAAAATTGATTTGAATAGCTATGCTGGGAATTTGAATTCCCTTCCCCAGTCTTGAATCTCGGGAAGGTGGGGTAAGAAGACAAAGGTACATCCCTTAACTGCAGGTGGTGAGCATGGGTGCTCGGTTTTTAAAACGGGTTTTGACCAGAAAGCTTCATATCCAATGGACACACTGATCACCTTGATCTAGGTGATCCTGCACCAGCGGGGGGATTGGACTAGATGATCTTTCGAGGTCCCTTCCAATCCCTAAAATTCTGTGATTCTGTGACATTCTCATATTTGTATCATTAGAAAAAAAAAATCACAGTGTCTATCCATGAGTGTTTGAATTGTCTGGGTTATAAAGTGACTCAGTGCAGCAGGAATGCCAGCTATGAGGAGAGGAATTCTTTACATCCCACACCAGGGAGTAAGAGGGAATCTCTGGCACATCTCTGTGCACAGTCCAATGACGAGACAGCTTCCAGCTTGGACACGGCGCGACTTAGAAGTGAACTACAAAGTGGCAGGGAAGCATGGGTGTGTTTTGCTTTGACTGTGCTGAAGGGCACAAGGGAAAACTAGTTTTCCTCCTGGTTTGTTTTGTGGTTGTGGTTTTTTTTGTCCCCTCCCTGCTTGTGTTTCTTTTGTTTGTTTGTTTTTTAGCATCAGGAATTTGCGTTTTGCTTGTCACTGGAAGATTCTGTGACTAAGATGAAATAATAATAAGACAGGTATGAAAGCTGAGAAATCCAGCTAGGCTTTGGCAGTGGACATGGCAGTGTTAGGTTAATAGCTGGACTCAATGATCTTAAGGGTCTTTTCCAACGTAAATTTAAGCTTTACCACTTCACAAGTCCTGCCTTTATTTTCTGTTATTTATCTGTCTGTGCATTTTGCTGTTTTATATACCTCTATCATATCTAAATAATTTTCTTAAACAGTGTTTTGGGGAAGCTAACAGATCACCTGGAAGGTGAGGTCTGTCTTAGAAACCTTCAGCTTTCAAAATCCTTATATTTAACCACTGTTTGGGCTCTATATGAGATTTTTTCAAGAGTTTTAACCCTGCTCTTTTTGAAGCTGCTTGTTCATTTCATCTACCTGGAGTGAGCTGATCTGGTATCTTGATTGTTCTGTGCATCTGCCTTATCCTGATTTTTATTTTTTTCTAATTTCTCATATAAAGGAAAACTCTGAATACCAATGGCATCTCATGTACCTTGTTTTGAGCTTAGATCTGGTAACTGATGGTCACTACCTGTAAAGAATGAGTTAGCAGTCCAAAGTGTTGATTGCCAGATTTGTCTAACGATGTATCTGTATGTTTTTAGATGTAAATTAGTTGCATGGTCACTAATGACATTTATGACTAAATAAGTTAAGGCTGGAGTGATGAGTTAAAGGACACATTTCCTAGTGTCAGCTTGGTTTTCAGTGCTCAAACTTATTATTAGGGGTACAAAATCAGTTATTTCTTTCAGTACAGCATTATACAGTTGAATAAGTGTATTAAGGGAGTACAAATTTAGTAAAAATTACTTATTAGCAACATTCAAAAAGAAGTTATTGAATTGGTGTGTATCTGCTCTGTGTGGTGGGAAAAGAATCATGTCCTCTAATGAGAATTACTTTAATTTACTGAAAAGCAAAACATATCCCTCTGCTGTATCCCTTTGAATTCAACACAGTGGTTTTTGTCCTTATTTCATTTGCAACCATGTTACCTCATCCCAAACTGGCAAGGTTGAGCTACCTAGGACCTCATGGGCGCTCTAGGAAGCACTGGGGATTGAGTATGGTAGGTGACACACTGCCCTCTGAGTCACTGTGGAGAAGTCCTTCACCACCACAGGGTGGGCACCATCTGCTGAAGAAGGTACCTGTCAAACAAGGTATAAAACTGATCCTTGGAAACTCCACTGTTTTTTTTCTCCATGGAGACAAAACAATGTTCTTCCTAAGGAATATTTTTATGAATATTTCATCATTTCTCTTGAACTGATGAAATATACAACAGCGTGCTCTCCAATAGCTTCCCTGTTCTCATGAAGGTTGAAGAGGTCCACAGATGCATAATGCTCCTGTGGATGGGTTTACTTGTGAAATGTTTGAGGCTTTAGCACTATTCGACTAAGTATTGTTTAAGTTGTGAGGATGTACAGGGTAAAACCCCTTGTCTTTCTCTCTAAGGAAGTGATTGAGCTGGGTTTAACTAAGATACTAATAAAGCCCAGCCCAAATCCCTCTCTTTTAATCAAGAAAATACCCGAGGGCTTAGATTTTAAAATGTAACTCTTAAGTGTGCTGCTGTGAACAAATCGCATTAACAGGTAACAGAGCTCCTTTTGGTGTGTATTCACCAGTGCATGTGTGCCAAAAAATGTGAATGTCCACAGCATATCTTCAAGTGACCATCCAAGCTCCCCAGTCAGCTTTTGCAAACACTGCAATTTTGGGGAAGCATTTTTGCTTGCAAAGATATTGTTTTCTTGACACAATCTGCCAAGGAGAGAAGGGCAACCCCTTCCCAGCCCCAGCCCCATGGGCGTTCTGTGACAGTGCTCTGTCCTCTGTCTCCCATGGGCTGGCTGGTGGAGAGCACAGTGATGACACGGAAGGAGCAGGAATGGGGTCACAGGCTGTCCAGAGGAGAAGCAACCTCTACAGCCACCCAAATCCTTCCCTTCTCTGGAGAGCGCTGCTGACAGGAGCTGAGGAGATGAGAAGGGCAGGAGAGCGCAGTTGTGGGAATGGCTGAAGCTGTCTGGCCTCTTTTGCTCAGCTTCTTCTCCATTGCTGACCCTATAGATGAGCTTGGAAAAGCTTCTGCCCGGTGGTAGCCACAGAAACATGGAGAGGTCAGCTACAGAGGCAGCCTCTATAAGAAGGAGCAGTACTCCTTGCATGAGGCAACAGAGCAAAAGGGGCAGGTCCTATCCCCTACACAACGTGTTTTTTTCAGGATGTTTCTGAAGTGCACATATCCCAAAAGTGGAATATTAGAGCTCCAAAGCAAGAATAAAGATACAAAATTAGACAGCTGAAATGAAATCAAACAACACATGGCAAACAGGTTTGTGGTTTTTAATTAAGTTTTTGAAGGGCCATCAGTTCTGCTGTGCAGATACAACAAAACAACAGATATAAAATACCTAAAATGGCAGAATCTGTGTGATCATATATCTGAGATAGATTCTTCTCTCTTTTATCTGCACTCCATTTATCTGATGACTCCAGTGGAAACAGTCTGCTGGACATCAATCCAAAGTGAAAAAGAGTTGATCCTGATGCCTTTGTGCCACTGATAGACACAAGCACGGCTTCTGAACTGCAGCCTGGCAGCTGTCCTGTGGATAAAACACCTTTAACCCTACCTCCACAGAAGGGCTTTGCATTATTCATTCTTACTTGTCTCTATCCAGTTCCAGCTCACGGTGATAAATTGAGCTTATAAGGCACTTACAAAGATGGGTGTGGTGTGCTGATAGCATTCATGATTAAGTGCTTTCCTGTGTCAAATATAGCCCGTAATATACTACAAACAGGCAGTCGATTTTTATACAAACTGATCTGGCTGCTATCAGACTCTGACATTTTATACTAATACTTAAAATAAATCTAGAGACAGGAAAGAAAGTACAGAATTATTGTTTCAAGCTAACTGTGAGGGCTTATCTTCAAAGTGGCAGAGTTTCTATTGTATTTAAAGAAACTGGTCAGTATACTGGTGTAAAGGTTAGAAGTACGCATGAAGCTGGAGTTAACTTCCAGCCTCAGTTTTCACTTTTGGTATAGAGCTTCTAAGATGCTTTTTTGTTCTAAAACAGAGACTTAAAAATACTTCTGCTTTTTTTTTCCCCCCAAGCTTGCCAGCTTTGCGTTAAAAGCTGCTCCTGTTGATATCGCTGGGAGTTTCCCTGTGCAGTGGGATGTGGCAGCAGGCACTGAAATCTGTGTGATTTGCTGGACACTGGGGTCTGCTTAAGCAAGAGTCAGGGACATGTGAGTTGACGTTAGCAATCTTTTCTTTCCATGTCTTATCACGTGCAAATTTTGCATGTCTTACTGAGTTCCCAGTTTTAAAGGCCAAGAAAGTGCTAAGAATTGGATCCCCATGGAAAAGAAGAAGATAATTTTCTGTCTTAAAACGCTCATCTTAATGTTCTTCAGAGAGTAGGCCCTTGACTATAAGAAAACACAAGGACTAGTAAGGAGTCGAACCCAAAATCAAGCTGAAAACAAAACTGATTGAGTAGAAAAGATTTCAATGAATTTCATAAAATTGTTGCAGGCCAAACAGAGGACACATTTCATACTTGTGTTAGAGGTTTTGACCAGCGTGAGGCCACTTCCACTGCCCAGAAAGACTGTTTCTATGAGCCAATCTGAGACTCAGCTTGTTAGCCACCCATGTGATGCACACCTGCATTCATATTGGGTGCAGGCTTGGTGTCAGCTCTGGTGTGCTAAAGGCAGATCACACTTGCCCTGTGATGTGATCTGAGCTTCCTTTTCCACAGATCAGGTGTGATACTGCAACACCCGGAAGATATCTCAAGCCTGGCTCATCATAAGCACAATTTTTTGTTGTTTGGAGTTTGAGCTCCACCTGAGCAAAAAGGCAACGGTAGGGACTGAATGAGGACCAGGATGATGGAGTTCCTCAGCATGTGCCTGTTCTCAGACCTGCTGATAATTTTGTAGTCTAGACGTTTTGAAACTTCAACACAAAGTGATATTTCTATGATGGAGAGATAAAAATGAGGACATTCCAGCATGATGTTTTAGTCACAGCCTTTTCTTGGTACTTTTGCCACAGGTTGTTACTCTTTTCATAGGCTCCAAATCTATGAAACATGAGCAAGGAACAACTTAAACCCGAGAGAAGCCACATTACTAGAGCTGTTTGCATGTGCAAGCTTGCTCGGTAGTTTACAAGTCCTTACTTACAGAAAGGAAATCCAAACTCCAATATTTTTTGCTAAGGGAAAAATCAGCTTTATTAATCCGTTGGGCAGGTAAAAAAGCTTTTTGTCTCCAGCTCACTACACTCAAAATCAAACTCTTTTTTCATTTTATTTTTTTAATTAGTGTAAAACATTTTGATACAACACATGTAAGGGGGATTGTGTGTAGCAGGTGAATAGCTGATGGTGGAGTAAAGAAATTGTTTAATTCTTTTAATTTTTCTAAATTCCTAAATTCTCAGAACTTTTTTTTTTTATTTATTAGCAGTTAGAGTACACATTCCACCAGTTCAATTACCCAACATGAAAAATGTTGTCAGTCCAGCCTTTATACTTTCTGAAATCATCTGAATAATTAAATGTATTGATTTATCTCAAGTAGAACAATGTTTACCTGAAAGAAAGGAAAGTATTTCTAGTGCTAGTCCATTTGTTTCTTCTTGTTCTAATTCAGATTAGAAATAGGAATTTGTGTGTCATTGGTACATTGTCCTTGTGCCACATTTCTGTCATCAAAGCTACAAATTATTTCCCAAGAAATGCAAAGTGTATTAAAGTAAAAAAATTAAAATTGTGGCAAAAATCACACTCCTGTTCCTCGAGCGTGGAAGTTCATCGAGTCCTTATAATACGCTGGGTTTGACACTCTGCGATGGCGAGGGGTGAAGCAAAACTAAAGGGAAAAATGCCTGACTGACAGCACTCCACCCAGATAAGGCCACTGCTTAGAGCAACTTGGGAATGGCGCAGCAGGAGCGCTGTGCCAGGAACACATGCTCCGCTGCATCCAGGAGTGATTTTCAATCATCCAGTCCTTAAGAGGTCAACAGCAGCAGCAGCCTGCCCACTTATTCTCTCAACACAGGAAGGCCTCATGCCACTCCTGAATCTGGTTTAGGCCCTTTTCCTTGCAACCTCTGCCTTATTTATAGCATCACTGAATAATTTAGATTGGAAAAGACCCATGGAGGTCATCCAGTCCAACCCTGTGCTCCAGGCAGGGCTAACTTAAAAGCCAGATGACATTTTTCATGGCATTGTCTAGTCAAGTTCTGAAAGTATCTGAGGGTGGAGCTTCCCCAGCCTCTCTGGCTGGATTTAACCATTCTTACCTGAATTTATTTTTCTTCTTATACTTGTTGAGAATTTTCCTGGATGCAGCTTTTGATCATTGCTTCTTACCCTTTGGCTGCACACCTCTGAGACAAGCCTGACTCTATTTTGACTGTAGGGCCCCATGAAGCGGTTGAAGGTCACAATCAGATCCGCCTTCACCCTCAGCCTTTTCTTCCCCAGTCTGGGCAAATCCGGGTTCCTCAGCCCTCCTTGAAGGTCTTGGTGACCCTCCACTGGACTTGGACCAACATCTTAGTGCCTTTTACTGGGAAACTGAGAAGCGAACAAGACAGAGTACTCCAAATGTGGCCTCACAAGTGCAAACTGGAAGGGAGCAGCCTCTTCCCCCAAGCTGCTGGCTGCTCTCTGGCTAATGCAGCCCGGCATGTGCTGAGCTTTCTTTGCCTCAAGGGCGCACTGCTGACTCATGCTCAACAACTTCTCTACCTCATGTCCTATTCTGAAGAGCTGCTCCTTCTCCAGTCAGTCTCCAGCTTGCCTTGTTGCTGGGGCTTCTTCTGTCTCATGTAAGGACCTTGCCTTTGTTCTGTTGAACTTTATGAAGTTTCAGTCACCCAGAAAGGGTGTACGGTGTGTGCAATGTCAGCAAATCCACCATCCCTTCCTCCACAGGAAGGTCTTTTCTATGTGTCTCTAACAGCTCTGTGCCCCAGAATCTCTGTGCTTTGTAATCAACCTTCACACAGGGAGTTAGTCTCAGATGGAATTTATCTGATGCTTCATAGGTGAGGCTGAGTCTAACTCCTTTAGAAGAACATGCTACCCTTTGTTAGGCCAAAAAGGCAGCAGAGAGGATTGCAAGTGGTTGTCCCACTGGCCAAAATGAAGAAAATACCTATGAATAGAAAGTACACAAACTTAATTAATTTATTTGCATGCCTCTGGAGAAAATATTCAAAAATTAGAGAAAATCTAAGGAAGAAATACCAGAAAAAAATACAAGGAATGTCATACAAGAGGTTGGCATACGAGAAATTGTCACCATAAGGGATCAGTTAGTTCATCCTGACCTTTTTTGATATCATCCCATTGAAATGTGCCATAAACAGGACCCTGTTTCAGCTCTTGAGAGTGAGAAAGAGTGCAATAATTACTCTTTCTCCTGCTATTGGAGAACAAGCGAAATTTCTGGACATATGTGCCTGAGAAATTTGTAAAGTTTCATTATATGGAAGTATTTTCTTTTTATCACAGGCGGCAGGGAAGAAAACAGAGGACTGAATTTTGTACTGAATGCCATGCCTCCTTTTCTGTTGACAGCTTTCAGGAACATGCAATGGAGTCTGTTGAGAAGACAGGACTTTGAGGAAGACCAGGACATCTACACACCAGATGAAAGTTCTTCCAAGTAAATAGTTCAAGTTATTCCCTGGAGAATAGATAGTGGGTGGCCACAGACTGTGTATTAAACAGCTGAATACAGACTGTGGTCTCTGAAAAACTTAGTTTAGGTTCTAAATTTTTAAGCAAATCTTGCATAATTTGTGGAAAACTCTTCAGTTTTTCACTAAAAATGCTGAAATGTCCCTTGCTGTCTGTTCACATGTGCAGCAAATATATGTAAAATACTTTTCCACTGAAAAAATGTGTGGAAATGTTTGAGATTTCTTAAAAAGACTTTTAAAAAGGGTAGATCATCAGGTGTTGTGCCAGCAATATATGGTTACTACCCTGATTAGAAAGGACTGATATTCATAATAAAATCTAGAAAATGTCTGCAGTTGAGTTCAGATGGGACAGATTCAGTGTCTAAATCATAACTAAATTTCTGCAAGGTCAAATAACAGCAGTGAGCAGAGATGAACTGGTTCCCTCAATCGTAATTATATCAGTGACTGTGCATTCATCCTGCAGAGTGGAAATACCTTAGAGCAGGAGATGAAGGTGGGAAGTGCGCCAAATCCTGGTGTCCTTTGTTCATGGCACTGTGAGGAGGAAATTAAGGAAAATCTCAGTGTCTGACTCATGGCAGACCACCAGCGGCAAAGAGTTTGGAGTGAAGCTGGTGGCAGTAAAGGGAAATCATGGCCAAAGGCATTGATGAGGCTGGCTTCAAGAGTCAGATTTGGAGGTGACAGACTAATCTAATTTCTGGGATTTGATGAAAATAACACATCTGGATTAAAAAAAAAAAAAAAAAGAAGGAAAGAAAAATTTATGTGAGAAAAAGAAAAGCTTAAAGTTTCTGAGTGGCCTTTGCCAGACGTCTCAGCAGTGCAGTTCTCACTGTTCTGGATCACTTCTTTACTGTTTATCTTGAGTAAAGCCCTTTGTAATTAAGTTAATACTGATTTAATCATGACAATCATAGCTGGTAGATATCCAAGGCAATGATAACAAAAATTAGGCAGTGAACAGATCGCATCTATGACAAGAGATTGAAGAATAAAAGAATACAGCAGGGGCAGGTCATGCTGCAGTTTTCCTATTGTAACTGCAGCTAAAACCAAAACCAAACCAATCAGAAAGCTTGAGTGCTTCTCCTGCAAGTATTTAACAATGATTTGTGTAATAAACTTGGACTAGTTTGTTAGCACAATCCCATGTAGTGGCGAGGATTTGACAACCACATTATTACATTGCAACTTGGCTTAAAGGTGGTGGGAGACGTGCTCATTGTGTTTTAGGTCATTTGTGTTTATTAGCAAGCACCAAGTCATCAAGGCCGTGTTTGCCTTCTGCTAAGAGAAGCTGTAGCTCTCTCACCTGGACTCAGCAACATTCAGATATGCGGCAAGGTTGTTGTCCCATCTGACACCTCATCTCCAAGAGAGAATGAGTTGGGATCATGAGGCATTAGGCACAGCTCCACTGGTTCTTTAGGTTTTTTAATTACCTGGCGAGGTGTCTGCCCAACGGTAGCAGTGGATTGGAGGAGTCTTAGGGGCAGGTAGTGGAGCCACTACCTGCAGTGCCACTACAATACTTCATCAGGCTTAGGTCTCCACGCTTAGACTAGAGCTTGCTTAGATAAGGTAGCCAGCGCTAGCAAGAGAAAAACCCTTTAGCATGATTCATGTGTTACCTGAAACAAAGCCACAGCACCGTTTCAGATTAGAAAATGTAATTACCCTGATCAATTGTTTACAAAGAAATTGTTTGAAGCTTTCCAAAGACATTGTTTGCAGTCAGGCCAGTATCACTTCCATTGTGTGTTTTGTGTACTAGCCTGGGAGATAATGATGGGAGCTCCCAGAAAATGACCCTCCCTCAGTGCATCAAAGTTTTAAAAGTGTTTGTAACCCTACTGTAGTATCTCCTGCGAGATGTGAAATGTAACAGCCTTGAAATCCGTGACTATTAAGTTCATTATGTTTTAATGTGAAAATTGGACGCTCGGCTTTTCAAGGATTTATGGCCTTATCCTGCACACACTGAAATCAATGGGAGTTTTGTCCTTGCCTTCATTTGGAACAGGCTTAAGTTCTTGTGATGTAATGTTTGATCTCCAAGCAATGAATTCAAGAAATAACTGGATCTGAGTAGTTATCAAGATCACTTAGAGCTAATCAGATAAAAACCCTACAATTTTGAGGGAAAGAAGGAGAGTGCCAGAAACTCAGGGCCACTGAATGCCATGGGAAGACATAGTGGAGAGTATTTCTAAGTTGACAACATTTAAATCACAGTCAGAACTGTTCTGAGCCAGCCCAAGCTGGAAAAACCTTGGCTCATTGCAGAACCGAGCAGCTCTGAAGGACTGCCTTTTCATTTTAAATTGCCATTCAAAACTGATGCTGAGCTTAAATGTTACACCCCCCTGGGGTCAATTTAAGAGTCAGATCTCTCACCAGTTATAATCTGGAAGTCAAATCAGGTTGGAAACTTATGAGTACTGAGGATTGCTACATTTGGACACAGACAGGTTCAAGCTTTTTTTCTTGTTTTCCTTCTTACTCTAATGTAAGGCTGCTGGGAGTGGAGAAAGGGGGAGCTGTCAATAGCTCTGCTATACAGATTTTCTGAAATGGGAAATTTTTCTAGAAGGGAGGAGCTTTGTGAATTAATTAGCTCAAGGTGATGACAGGAGCACTAGAATATGCAGCTGAAGAAATCATCCTTAATTGTGCTTTAGTACAGCTGATTCCACAGCTGATGTGACCATGTTCTACACTAACTCCTTGTGCTTTACAGGCACACCTTTTGGACTTTGTTGAACCCTTATGTAGACAGACCTTGGCTCCCTTTAGTCTCTGGAGATTCCTGAAAACGGCAAGTCCAGCACATGCATGATTTTGTGATACTCAGTGCACCAGCTGGAGAGGTTATTCAGTTGTTGCAGAGGAGCTTCAGGCATTCAGCTTTTGTTAAAGGAGTGCCTTTATTATAGAGGATATGCTGAATGTAGAGCACACTTCTCAGAAAGCCAGCTGAGCTCAGGTAGCTGACCTGCCAGCAAGCTGATTTACTATCCAGTGGCAAACTGGATTGTAGCCTTTCCTCTTGTTACAGTGCTGGTGGCTAATTACACACCCCGCGTTGCTGTGATACTGGCACAAAGGTGGAGCAGAGATTCACATTTGCAGAATCTGGGATACAAACTTGAAAATAACTAGGCTGGGAGATGAACCCTGGGAAATCCTTCAGTCAAACCTGCTGTATGGCAGTAACTGTTTAGTAACTTTTACTTTCCAGCAGCAGGGGAGGGGCATTTATAGTAATCTTTCAACTTTCTTTGTCAGCAAAATGAGTGGTGGTTTTAGTGAAAACCCACCAGATTCCACATACCTGTGCAGAGGTTTAGAGAGCTGCCAGAGCTATGAAAGCATCCCCCTTGTCACCTCTAAACAGTGGTTTCAAAGATCTCCTCCCCTTTCCCCCCGCTTCCCTCTGCCTTCCTCCTCCTCCTCCAATCTGCCCCCAAGGGGGGGGTCCCTTGCTGGAGGCTGTGCCAGAAGGCAAATGCAGATCCTTATTTTAATTAACCTTAATGGCTGAGAGAGCTGTTGACATCCCTCAACCTGTGTCAGAGATCTGCCCGGTGAACATATCTCATGTTGGAATCATTGAGAATTAAATGTTTGCTGCAATTCATTACACAGGTTTTACAAATTCACAGATAGGTCTCACCTTCTCCGCAGTGGAGGTGTGGAGATCTCTCAACTGGCACTTCTGCACCACGATGCCGCTCTGATGTTGATCCTTTCATCAATCTTCCACTCATTTTGGGGAACCAGATGGCAGCATTTTCACATACTTTGGCTGTCAGTAAGGAAGCGGTTCTTGTCTCCCTGCGCTAGTGGCAACATTGCATAAAGCTACTTCCTACGTCCAGCATAATGAACCGGAATCTGTCCTCTTGCAGAAGGCCATATCCTCCCTCCAGTTGCACACACACAGCCTGGACATGGAAATGCACATTAACCCACGGCCTTACACAGTGATGCTTCTGTTCTCTGTCTGAAGTAAAATCCATATGAAATCATTCATGAATTCCAGTTTTCTTTTTCCACATCTGCAGTAGCTTTCCAATATACCAGAAAGGAGATTTCTTTGGAATGGCACAGAATAAAATCTTGAAGAATCGAGCCCATTGATTTGAACTATTTCTCCCATTCCCAGAATAGAGCAGACACAGCCAATAGCCACACATACAGGTACCAGTGTAGCAAGAATATCCAAGTGTTTGCAGCACTGGAAGACACTGAAAATGTGAAGGGGTCTGAAAAACTAGTATTTAATGCACTGATCTTTGGAGCCCTCACAATGAGGCATTGTTAGATGTAGGATCTGCTAAACAATGAGTCCTTGATAGGACATAATACCTATTCAGAAGCTCAGCTTTGCACACTTGTTCTTAAAACATCCTTAGCTCAACTTAAATTTACCTTCGTGGCATACAATGCACATGTGACAGACGTTTGCATTCATTCATCTACTTTATTTAGATCTCTGACAGGCTTACCTACTGTCTGCCGTAAAGCTGAGGTTGTTATGGGGTTTCGAATCAACGCTATTGATAGCTAGCACCTTTTGAAATTGTCACTGTCAGATGCTTCAGGTGACGTTGAAATAGCGTTGAGGTAAAGTTGAAACCTGGAGCTCTCTGAGCATAACCTTGTTTAGCCCGGTTGCCTTTTGCGCACACCTCATATGCCCCGCTTGGACAGTTTCTCCTTTTGAATAAAAAAAGCAATTTACAGCACATACTGTGCTTTGTCTACCAGCCATTAAAGATCCAAAAGTACTGGTTGTTGTTAGCAATCAGTTGACTGCCTCCTACTACCGGAGGCCGACAGCCAAGCTGGCAGGTCTGGAAAAGGTATGAGAACCCAGGACGCAGTATCCTGACGGTACGTAATGTACCCTGCCAGTCAAGCAGAGGATTTCCACCATGAGCTCCCATGGCTGGCATTCCTCTAGCATGAAGGCAAATAACAGTGACAAAAAAATGGCAAAGGTTTTCATCAGAAACACTTTGCTTTGGTTTCTTAACCTGGAACTGCCTGGTAAACAAAGTCGCTTTTATAAGCTTGCCTACTCTTTCAAATTTTGCCTGTGCCTCCTACATACACTGGAAGCATTTGAAAATATGTAACCTTCTGAAATCTCATGCACTGAAAACTGGAAACTTCAGAGCTCCAAAACCCATAGAAAAGTGTTTGTGCATTTGTTCAGCTGATTTTAGAAGATTTGTTATCTATTTTCAAAATCTAGAGAAAGAAAGGAAAATAGTGGTGTTTTTTTAAATAAAACTTCTGCATAAGTTATATCCTTTTATGGCAGTTTCTGGAGACTCTCATCTGAAATAATATTTTCTAGCTGGAGGAAGTGTTGAGATGCTGTAGTTCCAAAGAGCAAATCCATAGTGTGGCCAGACAGTCCCTTGTAGTAGGTAAGGGTTTAATTAGAGGTAAACAGTACTTAGCTCATCTGATACAAATTCTTCCCAGGAGCTAAGCGGTTCAGGACTGAGATTTCTGTCTGTCACAGCAAAGGGCAATGCTAATAGGGGAAAGAGAGAGGAGAAGAAAGGAAGGACTGCTAAGCAAACAAGTTCATGCTTGTCCTTCAGACCAGCCTGTTCTTGCTACCCTAAAAAGATCGTTTGCACAGTACTTGAAGCATGAATGCCAGGGTAACCCTTCAAGGAGGGGAACTTAATCTGTAGGAGAAGGAATTGCTGGTGTGATTGGTCAAGTGACCATCAGAATGATCTAAAAAGCCCTTCATCATGACCATGATTCTGATCAAGCTCAAGGGTGAGAAGGAAATAATGCATTTGCCTTTGCACCTCATTTCACATTTAACAGAAGAGATGGAAATTTAAATGAGACGCTGTGAAATCTACTGGAAGCAAATTTATTACCTTAAAGCCATAAGGAAATAAAAATGAGAGTCTTAGCTCAAGATTTGGGCAGAAGAGTTTTCACTCACAACTCTTGGGAGCCCACTCATTGTTCACCTTCACTGCTAATTTATGTGTTGTGGTTGAGAAATGGATTGGCCCAAGTTTTACAGCTATTTCTAGTCCTCTGATAACTCCCACTTATCCGTCCCTGCCTACAGTGCTTTAAAATGGCATGAGGTATTTACAGTTTTGGCAGTGAGAAATATAGACCTGCCTTTTAGACGGCCATCCCTTGCTGCTGTTACCTGGCAGGCTAATTATCTGTGATTGAAAAGGGTAAAAGTAGTTTCCCTGTAAATAAGGTGCTTGGCAAGGTGTCAGACACAGGGACTGTGGATTGACACACACAACCAGTAAGGTGGGGAGCCAGCGCAGGGCATCGTATCTCATCAGCTTTGCTTGGAAGGCTCGAAGTCCCACTAAAAAGGGGTTGTTTCTCTTGAGTCTCTGACCACCTCTTTTTCAAAATCTAGGAGATTATCCTTGGAAATTAGGACATCTTTCATGTTAAGTACTCATGGATCTTAAACGTCATTCCTATCAAGTTGTAGGAAGAACACAATTTTGTCTAGCTAAGGGAGAGACTAAATGCTGATGTCTGTTGGTTTTTAGAGAAGCAGCTAACTGCGTTATAATTTGCCTCTTGATTGCTTTGTTTACACAGCATTTTCAGACCTGATTTCCTAAAGGCTAAGGGAGACAGTCATGGAGGTTTTAAGCAGAAATTTCAGCCACCCTCTCTTCTAGGCTTTACCAGTTCTGTGACACCTTCTACGAGGGGTGCCTTTATTATCACCACATCCACCTCTGCCTCCCAGTCTCCTGGTGCAAACTGGAAAAGGGAGGCCCAGGACTCACTGTACCCACATTGTATGATGCTTTCACTCTGCACTAGGTATTGAAAGCAACTGGAAAAAAGTGTTTGAATTATCAGAGCACAAATCCACATAAACAACATGAGCTGCTGCCTTGCAATTTTCTGACCACCAGAAAGCAGAGGTCAGGAAATGGAAAAGAGAGGTGAAAGGAGGAGCAAACCAGCTTCTGCCAAAGCCGTGTAGTAAGGATCCTCTGACCTAACTCACTAGTTACTCCGCCATGCACCCTGCATCAGTATTGTGGGACAGGAATGCTGCAGAGGCAGTGAAGAGGAGAGTGCTGGTGGGCCAGAGTGGAGGAGAAGTGGAACAGAGAAATAGGAGTGGAAGTGAGAGGAGAGGGAAAATCAGGGCGGAAATATTGCAGTCCATGGTCAGACTCAGTCCTCTTCATGAGAAACCACATCCTACTTTGATAACTCCTTCTGCATTGGGGAATGGCTTAAAGAGCAAGGTTGGCACCATGAGGACACGGGCCAGAGCAGGCACAGGCAGTTGGCTTATCGTTCGTGCTGCGAGTCACTGTCATATGGGCCAGGTCAGCATTTTGTCTGGGAAAAATGTTTTCCTTCAGGGTATGGGGCAAAGAAGAGCTGGCTCTATTGCTGCCTCCTGCAAAGCCTGTGGAGCTAGGGATAGAGTTAGGGAGAGTGACGTGAATGACTCCATAGGTAGTTCTGTGGCTGCCAGAAACCTCTGTGGCGCAATTAGAATTGAAAAACTGGAGTGAGGAGGAGGGCCCAGGATGCTACAGCTAAGATAATAAGCCCAGAGGTAGTTTATTTGCTGGCTGCAATAAAAGCTGCAGAGTTTCTACAGACAGCGAGTTCTGGAAATCCGTTTGGGTCACTGGGCAGAGCTGCTGCCTCTAGCCCTAACAGTGAACATACCCTGGGTAGTTATATAATTGTATACAACTATTTTGTTACAGTCGTAAACAAGAAACTTAATCTACCTTTACCTTCAATCACTGCTTTGAGGTGATCATAGCCCTCAATCTGTGCCTGTAAGATCCTGCAACCTCCTTGGCTTTCTAGTTCCAACTGCCCTAAATTCAGAGTTCATCTCCAGTGCTAAGCTTAATTTAGGCTTCTGAAATGATCAACAGCCTTCCTGTCAACAAACCTGAAGCCTTTTGCTGCTGCCTCCAGCCTTTGCTGGACTCTGCACACTGCCTTCTGCTCCAGCCGGTTCTAGCCCCACTTTTATAGCCCATTAAGCCTAACCCTGTCAGTGCTGGTTATTTCAACACCAGTCTGCATCTTATCCACTTCAGGCATCTCCCTTGGTGCCTGCCCTCATCACAGGCCTCCAGGTATTATAAAATTCAGTGACAAAGTGATCTTCTCATCTCACATTGTGCCCAACTGGAACATAAGCCCAACTCCAACCGTAGGGTAAGGTACAGCACAGCGAACTCATATTTATGTCAGAACTCAGAGGAAGTCATTCACCCTTTTTAGCTTAATCTTCATCCTAGAAGCTTTGCACGTCCAGTAATAAACTCAGCCCTGTTCTGAACGCAAACTCTAACCCCAAGATGAAACTGGAGCCTGCTTATGTTTATAAGGATGATGGCAGGGGTTGGCAGAGCTATGCGCTTTGAACTATGCTTTTTGTATCATTGTTTATGCTGCAAGCAACACAGGGTCACTCAGCTATGATTAAACCTTAGCCCTGAGTATCACAGAGGCAAAGACAGTTCACTGCTGGATCCTACAAGTCCTGCAGGGCTAGGATGAAAGTTCAGTCTCACAGGTGAGAGTATTTTAGGGCAAGTTTTAAAATATCCTGGGTTCAAGCTAGGGTTAAGTAAAGTTTCTCACAACTAAGTATGAAAGTTGTTTGTGCTAGGTCCTGCTAGAGTCACAGCTCCTCTGGATACTGACAGAGGAAGATTTCTTGTGGAAAGAAGTCCTTGGGCTGCCATTAAATTATAGTTCAAGTGTCTATTAAAGAAGAATGAAGAATGGAGGTTGTTGCTGGATGATGTGTCATTGGTCTTGTTGAGAGAACTGAGGTGAACAGTGAAGTGAAGAATTTTCTGATAGGCAAGAGTTATGTGGGCTTTGGGTTGGGTTTGGGCTTTGGTTTAGGATAACTTCAGCAGAGGTAGTTTTATAGTTAGATAGATAAAGCTCTTAGAGATAAAGTGAAGACCAGAACCATTGACACATTTAAAGAACAAATACGTGCTATTTTTATTTCTGCTGTAGGAAGGACTTCTGGGCTTCAGTGAGGCTGTTCTGGGGATTAGGGTAAGGATTCTGGGCAGCCAGAGCTAGATGTATTTCTGAATCATTCAAATCATTGCACAGATGTGGGCTTTTGCTAGGCATGAGAAAAGTCTTCTGATTAGTGCTGGGGCAGGTACAAGTCACTGGGATAAGGTTCAAGGTTAGCATCTACCTAAATACAGCTTTATTCTCCCTCCATTTGCCCGTGGACAGCAGCACATGCGCTTCCTGTTTGTGATTTTTCTAAAAATGAGTCCAAATGGGAACGCTCCTGGTCTGAAGGGTCTTCAGGTTTTGAGAAAACTGGGGTCTCTTCTTGAACTATGTAGTCTTGCTCCCATTCATCTGGAATTTGGAAATTTCAAATGTTGAGTGGGAAAATATCTAGAATGCAGCTCTTGGCTTAAATGCTTGGTTTTGATTTTACAAGAGTAAGCATTGCAGCAGAGCTGTAGCTGTCTTTCCTGGTCCATGTTTAAGCCGTGCTTATTTTGTTAGAAAACAGCTTAATTACCCAGGGTGAAGAGTTAAAGGTTATTTTTATGCCGCTCTGTTTTTAGCTGCAGATTGACATAACTGACTAGTAGTGGAAGCCCCTTTGTATGAAACATCCCTTATCGTATTTGTCCCTCGGGCATATCGTGTGCCAAATTATCATTCCTAATAGGCTGGTTGACTTTCTGGACAGAGGAAACATCTTGATAAGTTTGCTAAATATGTTATGTCAGAGAAAGTGTATTGCGGATCTTTTATCATCCGCCTAAGGACACGCTCGGTTCAGCTCCAAAGTGCCAAATTCCCTAAGCTCACCTGTTGAGCAGTATTGTTGTTCACAGCATCTGATTATCCAACTGTGTACACTTGGCTGCCATTTTTTGCAGAGGCACTTACGCAGTGGCGTTTGGCAATGACGTCAATTCTTTTCCTGCCTGACCTAGAAGACTACGGTGACTCAATGTTGGCCAGGCAGACTTAAAGATTAAATCGAGGACACTAGCTTAATTACTTTAACAGTCCCCTTTAAAGGATTTCCCAAGAATAAGAATCATGACAAATTGTAGCTTTGGGGATTTTAGCAATTCCTGAAATGGCAGGTAATGATGCAACCCAAGATATGCTCCACATTCCTGTTGATGCACCATGGATTTCTTAAAAGAATAAGCAGCATTGTGAAGACTTTTGTGCTACAAGTCCTAAATGTGTTTGGAGCCTAATTCTGATGCACGAGTTTGTGAGATAAGTCCTATCAGCTCAACTGGAATACTTTACCCATAGAATAAATGCTGGAGCATTTTCAAAATATATTCAAAACTTTCTTCTGTCTACTTACAGTAACTTGTGAAAAACAATAAAAATAATTACCACTGTTAAGCAGTCAAACATTTCAAGCTAAACCTATCTTCAAATTTCATTTTCATCTGTGGAACTTCGCCGTGCAGTTTGGAGGAGCTGTGTTTGCAGTTGTTAACAAAGTGAGTGCCTCTGCTTATTCCTTTGCTAATAAGCAAACAAATCAGGTTCTGCTTTCTGCCACTCCTGCATGAATGTGAAGTTAAGCCAGTGACTTTCACCCTATTGCTCAAGTGGTGCTGTAACAGGGACTAGTTTTTGTAAAAATATTTAACTTTGTGTTTTCTTTATCTGAGCAGAAATATTGTGGGTTTTTTAGATTTTTCACACTAGGACAACCTATATTAGTGTTATGTCTTCAAGAAATAAAGTCAAATCTTTGCCTCATTTACAGTGGTCTATTTCCAAAATAACTTTAGTATAGTTACTAAATTTACATTTATACTGTAAAAAATAAATTGAGAGTATTCACAACCTTTTTATCATTATAATTAGAAGGGAGGATCCATCACAAACTAGATATTTGCTAATTCTGACCATTTACAGCTCACTCCAGTTTACAACTTCAGGTCTGCAAGATGAGGAGGATCTGTTCTTGGAGAGCCGGAGAGAAATGAGGCTGAGTAAGTCTGAGGAAAGTTTTGGGACTTCTGTACAATGCTTAAGACTTGCTCGTCACCTCAGAAAAGTCTTCTCCCTCTGTCGTGTAGCTCTCCTAGCCACAGATGAATTTTCCTTCCTGTAGACTGTAGAACTGTTGGAGGGAAAAAATAAGGTAATTTCCTTAGAAATACTTTACTGAAAGTAAATTAGAGTTGAAAATAATTAATGGTAAGTAAAATATAATATTGCTTGTAAGAATACTGCAGGTAGTAAGTCCTCAAATCCAGAGGACTCAGGGTAAGATGCACTAAGAGGAGGTCCCACATGCTTGAAGCTGAGCTACTAAGATTCAGATAAAATATTCAGAAAAAAAAATCTTTGAAAGTTTTTTAGATTTCTGTGGTTAGTTTTAAACTAAAAATGTGAAGGTATTTTGCTTTTTATTTAATGGTAGGTACTATCTGTGCTTCCTAAGACACATAGCAACAAACTGGAAGCAGGACACTGGGTGGGAAAATGTGACCGTCAGCTGCATGCCATGTCCATAAAAAGGCAAGGGAAAATGAGTAGTTTGGTATCATCAGTTAAATGTACCTTTTTTTTCCTCCCTCTCTTTTGTTAAATTTACTCATTTGGAAGGATGCAATATTGAATTTATGATAACCAATCAGATCCTGAAATGACTTACAATGTTTATAAAACCTAGATATGCATATTTTAGCTTGGTATCAACCCAGCTCTCAAAACTATCTGAAGTGGAGATACCTTTCACAATGCATTAGCTTAAAAAGCATCCCCCTCAAACCTGCAGAGAGAACAACCTCTCCTCCCTGGGCTGGGGTCCTCTGAGTTGACCTGGTCTTTTAAGAATATCTTCAAGAAATCCTGGAGTACTATGAACTACACAGCCTATTTACCTTTGATAAGAACAACAAGAAATGCAAAGAGAATTGTTTGCTCTAAGGGAGAGGCAGAGCTGGATGATCTGAAGTTTTATAGCCAGCTGTGTGTACAGCGCATCCTGAATTCCACAGTAGCCCCATTTAGCAAGGCTTCTTTCCCAGTGCTGAAAGCTTGCTCCTGCTGCCCACAGCTTCTTTCACCCAGAGCAACCACATTCAACACCCTCAGTAACATTTTTGGAAAGTATACTATTAAAACAATGTGGTGATCTCGTTAATCCCATTATATCTAGGCATCCTGGACTTTTTTTTTTAGTTAAATCACTTATTTTGAAAAAACAAAAAAGAGTATGTGACAGTATAAAATAAGTGCTAAGCTTGGGTTTAACCTGCTTACATCCAAAGCAATAGGGGGAAAAACATTTCAAAGATGCTGTCCTGAGACTTGAAGGAGTTGCCTTGGACTTCTGTGGGAACAGACGTAAAGGAAAAGAGCACTTTTGAATAGTTTAGTAACTTGGGAGCACAGTAAAGTATAAAAACTAGCTTTGAGGAAATTGCTATGTCCTGAAACGCAGCCATTATTTCTAAGTAACATGAAAGAGTCACAAGGAGATGGCTGAGCGCTAAGTCATGAAGGTAGCGAGCACAATATCATCTTGAGGGAAAGCGGGCTCTGTCTGGAAAGGTCTTTACCTTTCTTTCTGACTTGTCATACAGATGTGAGGTATTAACAAAGAGTAATCAAAAGGGACTTAAATCAGGAATAAACTGATATATGACTCATCATGAAATATTCCTATCTTCACAGCTATTGTGCTCTTTATCTAATTTCCCCAGCTATCTGATCAGAGCTGTTTATTTCACTGTTGAATTATTGCTGGAGTCTGAGAGGGTGCTGCTTTAAACAATGGGGCTGGTCAGCAGTGTTAGCATTTCATTTCCATAGTATCTAGCCCTGAGTGGGTCTGCAAAGTCTGGATCTGCCCTTGAAGCTCTCTCTCATACCAGATAGTTTCTGTAGATATGACCAGAACAACACCTGAGTTTAATGATGGCGAGACATAGACAGTAGTGGGCTTTTTTCTGTGATGACTACACTTTGATATTTACCACTGGGTATTGGTGAATTAAATCAGAACTATTAAGGCTGCTTGGGTCCCAAGGGCTAAACACTTCCAACATCAGATTGCCTCATGTGATTTTCTAGGCATTTTATTGAACAGTTGTCTCCTGGTTTAAGCAGCAAGGAGTTGACAACAGGGAGTTTTTGCTCTTGTTTGACGCATCATTGTTACCAAGCTGGCATCGCTAACTCCATCTCTAAAGCCCGTATCTACCAAACCTGCTAAAGCTGTATTGCCACGGTGACTGTGGAAGGGAGGAACAGAGGGAGCTCCCTCATCTTGACTTTGTATTGATATGACTAAGCAATGTCGCTCTCACCTGGTTTAAATCCCGGACTGTTTGAGGATTAGGAAATTATTTGGAACATAGTTGTATTTCACTTACAACTTGTTACCCTGTTGTACCTGAATTAAGAAGCAGACATTTCATAACTGCACCTCCTAATTCATGATAAGGAACATGTCCATGCTGTAATTCCATGCATGATGGCAAGGCTTCTCAAGCTGTGAGAGGTACCAGAAAGAAACAGTGCCACATAGTGAAGCAGTGCCCCATTTAGTGTGAACCATCCACCCTGAGTCCGCATCCAACTTGTGCTGAAACTCAGGCCACTGGGGTGGGACTGCCCTTGACCCACAGCTCAACACATTTTAGAGCAACATGCTCAGGTCTGATGATGGGGCACCCACGTGTAAAGGGCACGGAGAGCTGGAACAGGGCTGAGGCTGCAGCTGCTTTCTTTTACCTGACTGCGATATTATATGGCGCGATACTCAGGCTATTTTTGATAAGCCTGGCAGCTCTGGACAATATTTCTAGTAATAGCTGGTTAGTGTCCCATTCTGAAAAAATACAGGCACTGCCAGGATGTGACCTGAGGCTTTAACTTGCTGCAGATGAGGCACTTGGAAGGTGACACCAGGGATATTCCAGGTCGTCCTCACTCCTGATCAGCCAAGTATTGTCTACTGGCAGTTTCCAGTTTTCTCTGAGTTTGAAACCAGCGGTAACAGAGAAGCAGACCCTTGTGAAGTGCATGTATTTGTGCAGGGGTGAAGTGTACTGCCACTTTTACACCTTATTTTATCAAAGGCAAGCCCACTGAGGTTTTCACGAGAACTTCAAAATGCAGATGGGCCAAGGTGGTCGCTGAATGCATAGTTGCTGCATACAGTGAAGCAAGCATCAGCTGCAACCAACCTCTGGAAACATGTTACAGGAAAGCTGTTGGCCTTAGGTTGCGTTCCTGGGCCATGGAGCAGACTCTCAAACTGCTGTCCCCAGTGAAGAGATGTATAACACCAGCAGAGAGGTTGACTTTCAGGAGCAGCAAACAAGCTCCCAGAGGGAGACGAGCTCTGCTGGCAAGCTCAACTCCCTGCCTGCGGTGCCTGGGGAGACCCGCTGGGACCTTGTCTATTTGTTGTTTTATCTCTGTCAATCTGACACCAGTGCTGGGCTTGGAGGTGCTATTTCTCAGCTATTCTTAGGGATTTTGACACCTGCCATACTTATCCGAGCGATCATTTGAGGGGCACCCAAATGCTGCATCCTTGCACATTGTTCTGGCAGGCACGTTTAGCTTCATCCTTGCACAAGTCCAGACCTAGTGAAAATAGAAGGGAATTTCCATGAATGACAATGAGGGTGCATCTTCATTAAGCTGGAACTGATTTTGACACTAATTATTTCTTGGGGAAACTATCAGTGATAATCAGTGCTGATCTGTAATCAACCTTGTATCCTACCCTGTGCTGTACCTGTAGGTTCTCTGGCTTTGGACAAAAATAAGGTTTCAAATACTATCAGTAAAGGAGGTTTAACTTCACTTGCTTTTCAGATGGAGAACTCTAAGTGAATTTATAATAGCTTGATTTGAAAGTCTGACTCCTCAAAGAAGAATTGAAAATTCCTAAAATTTTCCATCAAGGAGATTTCAAGGGTGCTCATATTAAAACAAAGCACGCAGCTCCTGGTTCCTGTTCATGTGGATGCAGAGTTCTTTCTATACGCCGTAAGCTCAGGGAGATGCCCACACTAGCTATAAAATTACATCTTTGGGAAGTAACAAGTAATGTCACTTGTTTTTCATCCTGAACATTATACAGTACAAATAGGAAATAAGGTATTATTATTGGCAGTGAGAGACGACAAACCTTGGTCTTTTGCTTGTACACAAATTGTTTCCATGTTTCATTAGCTTCTAGAGGTATTCTGCTTCTTTCCTCTCCTCAGGGACAAAAAGAGGAACTCGAGCACAGAGTGTAACCCCTTCCATGCTGTCCTCTCACTGACTGCAGAAATCCTGTCAGAAATTTAAAGAACTATCAGGACTCTTCTGGCTGTTGCTTTACTTCATATTCACACAGGATTTAGGAAAACATCAGGCAGGATAGAGATAATTGCACGTGAATAATTGCAAAGAATAGAAAGGGATAGTTGGGTAATTACAGAGTTTCTCTCAGGGACAATATTACTTGTCATTAAATTTGATGGACTGACTTTCTTTAGGATAAACAGGCAAATGCGCCTTCCTAAAAACTTAAAGTTCCTTCCTAAGAAACATATATTTTGTTCAGGCTTAATTAACCCTTCCTGAAAGGCATAAAATGCTGGTAGGAGTAAAATCCTTGCTGAGAGTTACATGTGGATCACAGAAAGTCAATTGCATAAATTTTCAATCTCTCTATTCAAGCAATAGGACAACAGTTAACTGATTTATTAACTTATTTTCATGGGAGTGTGTTAATTTCCTTGTATCTCAGTAATGTTACTTGTTTTGTGGTGATTCCTAAAATGGGCCAGCTCCAGGTTCTTGCATCTGAGCAGTTACGTTTAAGAAATTTGAACCCAGATGTAGATCATTATTTTAAATTTCCTTTTGGACTGAAACCAAACCTGAACATTTATCTGAATTTTAAAGAAATTTACTTTCAAGATGCGATGTGCTCCAGCAGCATTGGGCACAACATAACAGCAAAGCACTTTCCAAGGTGCTCATATTCATTTTTCAGTCAATTCTCTGTTCGCTGCCTCTGAAACTGATAGAACCCCTGTACTAGGCAATTAGGGGAGTGCCTGTTCCTAGGAAAAGCTTTGCTCAGGTTGCTAACAAGGATGACTTGGACTGTGTTTTAAAGCTGGGCTCCTCACTGCATCACGGCTGGGTTTTCCTGTACAGTTGCACCATTGCGTAGGGTGTTGGGTGCCAACACTGGTCAGTCAGGCTGGTGGTGTCCTGCTACTGCTGCCTCAGGGAGTGGGGACTGCCTTGGAGTGGTGTGGGACACTCCACATTAAACAAACTGACTCTGGTTCAGGACCATGAGTAGGTCATTTGAATATGACCTATGCGATGCCCTAAAACATGAAGACTTTTATGTTTTCATGATGTTAGAATTATTATGGTGGGGTATCCTCATCCACATAAATGCCCAGTCCTTGTAAACCCTAGTAATAGGAACAGACAGCATTCTAGAACTGTCATTTACAATAATAACCAAAGAAAGAGGTTAAAAAAAAGAAAATAAAGAAAAAAAAAACCAAAACAAAACCCAAACAAAATAAAAATATACAATAGTGCAAATGTGTTGCCATGCTGCTGTTGGGTGATGGTGTTTCCAAAGACATTCCCTTGACAGCACTGACCTGTGAATAACATATACATCCCCAGTGCCTGGCAACACCACCGTTGGGGTACGTGTGTGTCTGTGCACCGCCCCACACCACCACGGTCTGTGCATGAAGATAATTTTTTCCCCCTTCAGGGTCGCAAAGAGCAACTGTACAAAAGACTTTTTTTAATAGAATATGTTCTTATCTTTCGTAAAACATGGACCCACCCGACACTTGGACTGGTCTGTGGGCCCCACCCTCGCCCTTTTGTTTGGAGCCTGGGATCGTGTGATGAACTGGGTTAGTATGTTGCTGTTTGTATTCTTCAAACCTCATCTATTTTGTTTAACGAGAATACATCACGCTGCTGTGGCCTGACTTGTGCTGTGGTGGGGAGTACTAATGGGTAGCAGGGAGTGGGGTCCAAAAAGGGGAAGGAGAGTGTGACACATCTGTCATGATCTGCTGATCTTTCCAGGCTTCATGTTGGTGACAGCACAATTTGAGTGTTCTAAGAATTAAAGGGCTGGAGCCTGAGCTCATAGTTCTATAAATCAGAAGCAATTGCACTGAATTCAGTGGCTTCTCAGAAGTGCAAAGGTCATGCACCTGAAATCAGAATCACACCTTTGAACTTCTAGGTTTCTGAAGAGTCTAAAATATGTTAAAAACAGATTGCTTATGACCTGGGGCATGCAAAGCGGGTGTCCTTGGTCTGCTTCTGATGCTTCCTGGTTTGATCTATTCACTTCACCAGGCTGATGCACGCTTTGCAGCGGTGTTACTGAGGAGGTCCTGATGCCCAAGGCCTGGCATTGAAGCTCTAACAACAGACTCTGGAAGCTGTGTGTTATTGATCATGTTCTGGTATTTGCCGCTAAGCACTTCTCCCACAGGACAATGGGCTACTAAATCAATACAGTCAGAGTGAGTGCCAGACACATGGCGACTGATGGCAGGGGCTCCATGGAGCCAGTCGTCACAGAGGAAGACCAAGGAGGAACCTTGTCTCCTGAGATATAACCCCATCTGTCACAGAGGACAAATGAGTCAATCCTACCACCCCGAAGGAGAAAGGCTTTCTCCTCTAGCGCAGACAACAGAGGAAGGTGATGAGGTAAGTAATGGCCTTTCTCACCCTCTGGCCTCTTCTGGGTGGTGAAGAGGAGCTTAGGAAGGAAGGCCTTTTGCCTGGCTCTCAAAGCAGGGTCCAGCATTATGCCTGACACTTGTGCCTGAGGGTGCGAATGTTACAGCAGTTCCTCAGGTGTGCAAGAGAGTCCAGCTGAGGACCAGATTGCATGGCTGTGCTGGTTTCACTGAGACAGAATCCCAGGCCAGCCATGTTCTGTAGGCCATTAACAGTTCCCAGTCAACCAGGAGCTTAAGCTGGGAGGGGCAAAAGCCAGGACAGCTGCCCCAAGTTGGCTACAGGTGTATCTCATCCCATAAACATCACCCTCAGTATAAAGGGGCTTGGGGAGGGTGGGGGCTTCTCCTGATCTTGTTCTTGTTCTTTATTCTCCTGCTTCTCTGAGGTCCTGGAGGGACTTGATTTACCATCTTGCTCCAGAGGACTGCTTTCCTGTTTATTGCGAACACTGGACATTCACTGGCCTAAGTATGGCTTTCTTTACTTTATACTGACATTGGTATTAGTTTTGCTGTTTTATTTAATCTGTTTTTGCTTCAAGCCATGGGTCTCCTCTCCTTTTCTTGGTCCCCATTCTCATCTAGGGAGGGATCATTTGGTGATAGAGCAAGTGCTATAGTTTAGCCCCAGATATAGGTTAAATATAGACAACGGGAAAGTAAGCTTTTGAGTTAATATCAACGTTTGCTTCAGGATGGTTTTATCTGCTGGCTTGTGAGTTGTCTTCTCTGCTGCGGTTTCCATCCATTTCACACATCACAACAGGATGTGTTGACAGGGCTGACAGCTTGGCATGAAAAGCTTCTTCACATCCTAACCAACCCTCTTCTACTATTTGGTCATGACTTTAACCATCACATCAGCTTTCCTGAGGATGTATGGGACCCTGGAGGGGGTGGCTTTGAGTAGGGTGGGACACCCAGAAAATACTGTTGATCCAGGAGGTAAATAGTGGTTAATGGGAGAACATGAAATCTCATTCTCTTTCACTCCGTGGTACAGGACCAGAAAGTCTTGGAACAGCATTTTTGAAGCCAGAGTTCTTAGAGGTGCCTTTGGCATAAACAAGCTGGAGGGGCTGTACCCAAACTTCAGATGTACAGAGTCCTGCACTGGATATTGGAGCTAGAGTCAAGAACCCAGGAAAGCACTAGTGTCCCTGGCTTGAAATTAGTGTCCAGAAGCGGCTGGAGAGTTCAACTGGGTGTCTGCTTTGGATTTGGTGAAAGCTTTTAGAAGTAGAAACAATGCACATGGAGTAATTTATGTTCTACGAAATCCTCAGCCAGTTCTAGTGCTGGCACACAAAGAAAACCACTTTGTATTGCTTTGCTAGATACTGGGTAGCACAGGTGATCCTAAATAGTCCTGTGAAATCCTAAACTTGATTGATTCCTGTGTCTTGCTGGAGTTATTAGTTTATAAAGTAGCAAGGTAAAGTGTGGGGAAAACAGACATCACCAAGGCTTGCAGTGTGCATGGTTCTACCGTGAAAGGATTTGTAGATTAAAATTGAGTTATTTACAGGGAAGGTATAAAACCATAAGTTTTGCTGTGTTAGTCCTGTGGTTACCTGTTCCAGAGGGCATCTTTTCATCTTTTTGACATTTGTTCCAGTCGAGGCCACACTCGATTTTGGTCTGGCAGGATAGCCACAGTAACAGTGTGCTTCCAGGTATTCATCTGGGTGGGGTGAAGAGCTGGACACCTTCCAAAATTCTGTTCTGTGCTTTATTAATACTCTGAAACCTGACTTGCAAGTGCTGCAAAATGGGGGCAAATAAAAATTGGAAGCAGGGAGAGAAAGAGAGAGGGGAAAGCTGCAGTATTTGAACCTTTACTGTAATAAAATTTCAAGTGAGGTTTCTATAGCTTGTGAAAACCCACCCTACAAATAATCTTATGATTTAGTCCCTTGCACTGCAGCAGACTTGTAAGGCTCATGGAAGAGGACATGATGCTTAATGGGTAAAGACTTTGGGAGGTTTCTGACATGAGTAAAATTGATGATGGAGCTAACAACTTTGAGAATACAGAGCCTACCATGCATGCTTCTCAGTTTATTTATCCCCTTTTGGTTTTTTCATGTTACCATATGGAAATCTTTTAAATCTGATCATTATATTGGAGATACAGCCCCTGCATCCCAGCACCGCTATGCTCAAAGGGACTGTGCAAAAAGCATGCTGCGGCTGGAGCAGAGAGGCTGAGATTTAATTTCCTAAGGGCAAGTTCCTGTTTATCTCCTTCTTCACCTTATCTTTCTTGCAAGAAATGGCAGAGAGAAACAAGAAGCATGCTAAAAAAGAAATTGTCCTCTTAGAAAAGCACCAGCTATTTGCAGAATTGAGGTATAAAAAGCCATGCTCTGCTTATTTTAGCATCATATGGATCAGTGGAACTCTTCCTAAACAATGTTGCAGGAGCAGCATGGAAAAAAACCCAACAACAACAAAACCCACCTTAGATGCTGTCCACTTACTAGGACAAATGTAATTAAGAGGGGTGATGGTTACTGCTACTTTAGGTGACACACTGGATATTTCAGAGCTTGAACTGAAGATGAAATGCTCACGTATTATATACTGCAATAAGCGTATGTCCTTGGTGCTGCACTCATCATCTGTCTACAATATCTGTTTCTTGCAAAGTGCCCAGGTAGTTTCAGTGCAAGGAACTGGTCTTATTGGGCTATCTAGCAAGAAACATGCCCAGTGGATTGGATCCCAGAGCAGGAGAGAGGGCAGTGTAAATGGACACAATTTAGGGGGGGTTGTAAGTAACTGTGGGGCAGATTTTGAGTGGTCTGCTGTTTGTTTATAAATGCACTCTCCATTTTAGGATCTGTCAAATATTCTGAAGAGTAATTTAATTTTATAATAACTTTATACTGCAATGGTTGCTTTCTTCCATAGGCAGATTAGGGTGTCAGAGCACTTGGAAATGAGAGTGGGAGGAAGAAGGTCTGAACTTGCTTATGGGCATCACAGATACGTCTTGCATGAAGGTTTGCTTCTGCAATTTCTGTCCTTAAATTGCCATTTGTGCTTTCATAATTCTGTGTGAGTTTACATGCAGAACATTTTTGAAAGAAAAAAGGCAGAATGTTTTCATGTGCATATTATCCAGCTGTCTTCTCATTTTGAAGATGCTGCAATACTTGTCTTGCAG